>VUQH01074587.1:0-22681 GCA_015106775.1 Etroplus canarensis
GCTGGCTGTAGGTTCATCTGTGTTCAGATGAATTATTGATGCAGCCTTCTACAAATTTAACAAAGGCCGGATCCTGTAACAAATATGTCTGTAATCTCCGTCTCGCACAGTGTTCGGGACTACCTAAGTAAATCTCCATAGACACTGCTGTCTTGGGTTTGTCATGGTTTCCCATGGTGGGAGAGGTGGTGTGGCATGGACCCACAATGCAGACCGCAGAGATGTGACTTTAACTAAAAAGGCTTTACTGCCAAACAAAGGAACTTGACAAAACCTAAGCGTGAATCCAAGATGGTCAAAACATGAACATGGCATGACGTGGTCCAAGATAGTGGAAATATAAACATGGCATGGCGTGGAGATAGTCAAAGAAACAGAGGCAAGGCATGGCGTGATGATAGTCAATGCCGCGACAACGGGGAGACAAGAGGACAGAACTTAAATAGACGAAGACAGCCAATCACAGGAACAATAGGTAACAGGGAACAGCTGGAACAGAAGGAGGGGAAGTACAACAGACAGACAGACTACCAAAATAAGACAAGGACAAAACAGACTGTGTCGAGGACACCTAGGGACGAGGGAGGGCAAAGGACTAGGAAGGGACGAGGAAGACCAAGAAGGGGGGCCGAGAAGGGGGACCATGACACCACGCCACATTCAAAGTAACTTAAATCAGCTTTTTCCCATTCTGATGCTCAGTGTGAACTTCAGCAGGTCCCCATCTGCATGCCTCAGCACATTAAATTCCTGTCCAATTGGTTGACTGATTATATATTTGCATTAATGAGTAGTTGAACAGGTATACCAAATGAAGTGGCCGGTGAAGTATATAATAGAATTATTGTAGAAATTGTGAAAAACAATTCCAATACAGCGTCCAATATAAATGCAATGGTGTGTAGCAAATGAGTTTTGTAATTCTAATATTTATTATTGCATGACCAGAGACATTATAAAGATTGATACTGTGCTGGACCAGCTCTAAACCTTTAACTTATGTTGAATAATATTTCTTTGATTTGGTTGAAACTATCACAGCATTTTATTCAGACCTGCAGTCATTTTGGTTTGTGGTGTAGTGGTGTTGCTGCCACAGCTACCGCTGTTGCCACTGTTACCGTTGTTACCAGGCTTCTATACTGTAAATGTAAGCTTTAAATCAGTAGTAACTGCCAAGTCCATTATCTTCTAGTCAAAAATCAAGGTTTTGTTTAGATGATGATAGTGATATTTCCTTTAGTTTAGTTTTTAGTTTATTATACCAGTGAACTAATAGAGAACTGAAACTTAATGGAAGCTCAGCACCTTTAACTTGCAGGCCATTGCCAGAATAATTCAGACACATGGGAGCGACATGGGAGCGGGAGATGACATTAGGTAAAGGTCACTGAAGTTAAATTGGGGACTGCTCAGGCCATTTTTGATCATTTAGTATGTGCTCTTGATGTTAGATGAAATGGAAATGATGTAGTTGGATTCTCTTGAGCTGCCTCTGTGATGTGTCAGGAACATTATGGGAAAAAATGCTGACAAATTGATGCTTGTAACCAGACTGAAAATTAGATTTCCAATTGTCATTCCTGCAGTCATAATGTGTATGTTTGTGAGGTCTTCCCACTTTATAACAGTCAGTACTTGAGGCAGCTCTCAGAGGATGTTACTGAGGGCATACTTTAAAAGTGCTGGTCATCTTGCGCATGGTGTCCAAGTAGCTCAGCTCATACTTGTGGTACCAGACCTACTGCAATGAGGTGAGAATCAAGTTGTTTTTTATTATATTTGTTTGATCTTAAAGAAGTATATTATTCAGTATACTTCAATTATTCAATTTAATTCAGATGGCACTGAAGAAGCAGGTGAGACAGCTGCGAAAGCTCTGCGCTTTTGTATAGTTGTGCTCGGATGGGTAACTGTTGTTTTGTTATTACAATATGACGGAGTCAGGAAACAACCTTCATTGTAATAAGTATATTATGAATTATAATTATGAAAAACAGGACGGATTAGAGTCAGTATGTCAAGTTTGTTCTTTTCAAGCTAGTGAAGCTAAGCCTTTATTTGTCTTACACTCTACATTGCCTAAGCTCTTAGCAGCCAGATAGCATCTTTATTGGCCATTACAGTGCCATCAAGTAGTCACCGAATAAACAATAGCATCACAGCAGAGGGGTTGATGGTCTTGTTTTTATGTATAGCATCTCTGATATAAGCTGACTAATGATTTCCTTATTGCTTTATCCCTGAATTAACTTCCAAGGAACAACTGACATGTAATGAGGCACGCTGATAGTAGGTCTTTACCATTACACCTGGATAGAAAACTAGTGAATTTCCACAGAGCTACACACCTTTAGTCTGGTTCATATCTTTTAGAAATCAAAAGCTTCCCAATGATGCATGTAAGTCCACATCTTAAAGCTCTTTCGTTAATTTGCTAAATGGCTAAAATAATTGGATATGAATTGAATCTCTATTAGAAATGCAAAATGTGATAGTGTAGACATTTTTTTCGGATCACTCAAGGTCACTTAGGCAATGAATTTCTTGTTTTCTGAGTACTGAAGTCATTAGAAGAAAGCTGTGACTGCATGAGCAATCTGGCACTTTCACTGGTCTGCTGGAACTCAAATCCATTGTTGAGAGAGCAAATGTTGCTTAATTATTACTAAAATGGCACAGTCCTCCCTTGTGACCTTGCTGTTTGCTGTGTTTAATGGACAGTGCATTAGTTCATTTAGAGTTATGATGGTCTTCTCATCTCAAACTTCCATGGCCTTTATTTGCAAAGCTGATTCTTTCAACCTTTCTTCATCACAAGTTTGAACAACAGACAGTCTTACATCATTTACAGGCTTCAAATGGAGATCAACCCCAGTTTTATTTTTATCCATGTACTTTCTAAACTTGTTATTTTTAGTTGCACTTTGGACATTGAAACGTTTTACTTACTTAGCAGTAAACTCATGTTCTTTGAGTTACCAAAACCATATGAAAAACTAATGCCATAATACTGAAAGTCATTTTTATCATTTTTATGATTTAAAGCTTTGAAGAATATTAGGGGTGTCCCAATGACCAATTCAGGGGCTGTATATACTTGGTGGGAAACTGAATATTTAAAGGGGGAGTCTGGGAAGCTGAGCATGAGTCTGGAAGGAGGTGTGTACTTTTACAACTGTCAGTACTCCTGAACACTTTAATTTGGTGGTGTACCAGATTAATTTGTCCTGGATATGGCTGCTTGTGACCCTCTTTAACTTCTCAGTGGATTTTAATTTTCATTAGTTTGCACGATACAGCCAACCAATGACAAGACAATTCTTTCTTTACTTTACACCTGACAATAACTTGTGAACTGTGCTGGATTATTAGCATTATGAGCTCCTACGTCATTGACGTTCTCTCACACAGTGCACATCTACTGTATGGGTAACAAACCATAAAAACCCTACTGCACATGTACAAACAGCTCAGTCATGGGTGCTGAACAGTAGATTCAGAGGGAGGTGTGCCTGTGCTGGAAGTGCAGAAGTTCATGCTCATGGCAGATATAGCGAGTGCTCAAAAAGTCACTTGATTTGCTAAATTTAGTAGTAATTAGGTGAGCTAAAGTGTGTCTATTAATGCTGTGCTTGTTACCAGTGTTATACTCACTGCAAAGGCCTGATTTCCTCATTGGGTTGCACCCTCCACGTCGTTGCGTCTACTCTTCTTTTGCTGTGTAGCTACTAAACCACAAGGGAGCTAACGTTATATACACCCTTCAAGCTGACTAGACAGTATTCAAGTAAGAAGAGTCAGGTGCCCGCGATGTCTGCAGCTGTCATTTGCATTTCAGAATGAGTAATCCCAGCCAAATTATGTGGTTGTACATATTTCCCGAGTTTAAAAAATTATTATAAGAATACCAAAATTATGAACACAATATCTTTTTTACCAAATAAAAACATGGTACACAAAGGAAGGATCATCAGTACAATATCTGTTTTGTGATTCAGGCGGTAGATTAGGTGGTATTTAAAGAAAAGTAACCAAAAAAGTCCATGTAACAAAGTCTCCTCACTGACTTGCTTTAAGGCCTTTTGCTTCAGATCCTTGTTGTTCTGTGTAATTTGTACCTTTGTAATTCCTGTGTTTATTTTGTTTACAGTTTTGAATATATGAAGCTAATACAAAGAATAATGTTAAATAATTAAAAACTTACATTTTGATTCATTGTCAGTTCAAAATGCACTCTCTGTTATACATAATATATAATAACTTTCAATCTCAGTAATTAGTTTGCTAAAAAAAACTAATTACTGAAACTAACTAATACAGTACAAAAGACAATTTGGTTTTCTGCCAATAAAATTGTTTATTTAACCATTTACCTTTTGCCTATCATAATTGTCAATTAGTCAAATAGATTAATACCTGGGTGCATCACTCTTTGTCAGTTCCCTCAGTGTTACATACGTCCCTTCTTTCCATGGTCATCTCAGTATGGCAACCTGAAACTGACCCAGAGGATGTGACTACTGACCCCCGTGGTTTGCATTAAGTGTTCCATCTGTTCTTATGATTAACTTAACGTGTTTTTGTAATATCCCATTAAGCTTAGATATAGCCACTTTCCACTGTAAATAATTATATTTGCTTACGTGTGAAGCCTGAGGGCAACTTGATAAAACCTGGTGAAAAAGCCTTGCAGTAAGAAACAGCCACTCAAAGACAGCATTTGGTTAACCAGTGTATTCTGTATTGTATATGCTTTAGTGACGTACCAAAAGGTTTGGACACTACCTAATATATTATCTGATCTCATTTTGGCCTTTCTTCCTGCACAAACTCTATAAATATTCTTTTTTTAACTTTGTAGAAAGACTCCATTCTGACTCAAGATGCACGTAATGCAGCTGTATTGCAGGGGCATCCTTTTCTTGCTTCCCACCCTTTCTTTCCCTTGCCTGCCTTTTTGACCCCACTCTCTCCTAACCAGTGCCTATCTGTGTCCATGTGTGCTGCATCCAGGTATCAGGAGGAGTACAGTATGGACTCAACAAATGCCCAGTAAGTCCCTGGCAGCATCATGCTTGCATGGCATGGATTGTGTCTGCAATGGTAACTGACTGCGAACATCAGAGCATATATATAAACACTTTTCACTCTGGACGTTGCGTACACCATATGTAGACATAATGCCATTACTGTGTTCTGATAACTTGCTGTTGTATGGATGCAGAGGGGTCATTCTTTGGCTACCTTTTCAACAGTTGTTGTGGCAAAGATGTTTGGGTCCATCATAGGTTTGTCACATTTGATCACACCGCAGTAAATGTTGGAAAGGTAGCTTTTATTTGTTTTAAATCAACGTACCCTAGTGTATTATCTGTTTTTTTTATTGAATGTGCACGCCAGTCTTCACCCCTTCAGTGTTGTCATTGTTTATTTGTGGGCTTGAATTATTAATCGTGTGAACAGAGATGACAATTCCTAGAAGGATCAAAACCTGAATAAAGGTGAAGTTGGTGCTGAAAACACCAACATGTAAATTTTCTGTGCCTTACTTACTGTATCGACTACTGTGCATGCCGGTGAGTCAATAATCATTCAAATGTTTATATCATACACTATGAGATTATTGGACTGTCATTTTTTTTCCCGTCCCTTTTGGGATATTTAGACATTTCACTGATAACTGAGCTTTTGGGGTGTGACAGGAAGAGATGGACTATCAGTAATGTGCTGTTAAACTTGAATATGTAATTTGTGGAAGTCATTCTATAACATCTCATTTACAGTTTAGTTTTAGTGACCAACTTTATAACTTTAAATGACAGTTTGGATTCATGCATGTACACTGATCAGCCACATCATCAAAACTGCGTGCCTAATATTGTGTACGTCCTACTTGTGTAGCCAAGACAGCTCTAACCCCTCACGGCATGGACACGAGACCTCTGGGGGTTTCTGGGGCACATGCAGTGGATCCTTTTGGTTCTGTGGCTTGTGAGATGGGCCACCTGTAGATCAGACTTGTTCCAACATATCCCTCAGAAGCTTGATTGGATTGGGATGTTGGAATCAAGCTGATAGGCTTCTTGTCGTCTTGAGCAGTCATTTGACGGGGCACATTGTCTTGATGATGAGGATGCTGCCGCTGATGAGTCCCATTGCCATGGGGGGAGGTGTATTTGGTCTGAAACAATGAGAATGAAATGTGCAATACTGTTCAATTAACCTGTCAGTAGTTTTAATGATGTGTCTGATTGGTTCGGGTCTCATCACTGGTTTCTTTGAAGTAGCTGCACTAACTACAGTGACAAATAAAATGAAGCCGCACAGTGGTATAGTGGTTACACAGCAAGAAGGTCCTGGGTTTGAATCCACTGACCGGCTGGGGCGTTTCTTTGTAGAGTTTTCATGTTGTCGCTGTACCTGCATGGGTTCTCCGGCTTCCTCGCACAATCCAGAACCATTAGGTTAATCTGGGATTTTGCCCGTTATTGTGAATGTGCAGTAATAGTAAACAGTTGTCTGCCTCTCTGCATTAGCCCTGCGATAGACTGGCGACCTGTCCAGGGTGTACCCTGTTTCTCAATCTATGACAGCTGGAATAGGCTCCAGCCTCTCCAAGACCCTGAATTGGATAAGTGATTATGGAAATGGATGAATAGGAAAAAAAGCTTCTCCGGAAAATACTTATCTTTGCCTGAATGATGCAGTCTGAATGTCTAAACAGCACATTAATTCTGCAGTCTGAGGCAGATTCTGTTTTCTATAAAGGGAGTTTATAGTGTTCATGGGAGCAGTTATTGTGGGTTTTTAACAGAGGACACACATTTCCTGTTCAGCAGTGAGCCAACATGGGAATAACATTCATTAACAGCTATGGTTGACTGATGGATGTAAACACCTGCCAAGAAAACATTACCAAAAACATTGAATCCACGATGTATTATTAATATTGTTACTCATCCAGCGGCATTAATGCTCTGAACTTTTACCAACACATGCGTCAAAAGAAGAAAAACTGTGACAATCCTCTCTTTTTTCTGAGAAGATAGACAGGTTATAAGACCTTTAGACTACTGTTTTGTTTTTATTTAACAGCATATATTACCTACATGCTGGCAGTATTCAGCATTCAGTTTTTCCAGGCTCAAAATGGGTCTGGATCAGAGGGACTCTGTATATAAGCACAGTTAATCACGTACAGTAATTGCAATGAACCTGTGTTTGACAGATTTCTATTCCTTTATTTGTTATTTATGACCATCTGGGCAAGAAAAATGTCTGTTATGCTTGATTAAATTAAACCCCATGTAACAAAACTATATATTTTTATTAGAATGCTACTATTTTCTTCTGGCTCATGTTAAAATGTTTCTGTGCAGTATAAACCCTGGTATTGCATGCCAGCAGCAGACCTGCTGCAGAGCTTTCACCTCTCAACTGTGGATGTTGCTTGAATACTATGTTTTTTGGGGTTTTATTACAGTTGATGGCTGTGTTGAGCTATACCCTGTGATTCTCTTCTGTGGTCATTCTCTCAGTAGAAATTTATGTTTACGGAGCCTATTTTGCTGTGCACAATGCGAATATTATTTTTTCAGTGTGTGTAGTCTTCTAATTCAAGTCACCACGTCTTAACATGTTGAAGGATCATGCACCTTTCAAACTGTATTCAGCTGCTGGTAACTGATCTTGTTTTCCTGGTGCAGTAGTTGCACAAACCTGACATGAGACAGGAAATTGATGCATTTCCTGTACCAGCAAGACAAAGCAAAATTAATCTACATCATCACAGGATATGTTAGGCTTGCAGTTTTGCCTCATCAAAGAGCCTGTTCAGGAACAACAAATTTCACTTTCAGCTCAGAATCAAAACATCATGACATTTTTGCACGTTTAGCAAAATCAAATTTATAAGGGCAAGTAAGGAAGTCTGAAGTGCCTTCCTAGTAGCTGCGCATTCTGTCTTCACTTGCTTTCTCAAAATGGACGAGCTTGATACTCAGGATTCCTTGGAATGCTACTATAGGTTTGATAACAAATTATATATTGGGATGCAGCGAGCTTTAAATATAGTGTACGATAGCAAAATTGATTAAAGTAATTTTTTCTGTTACTCTAATCCTAACTGTGCCCTTAATATTAAAGGTTATGTCACACTGTATGACTAATTCTTAATCCACCTTACTGAAATGGTGTTAAACAGCATACTAGGCATGAAGTTATCATTGCAGTGTCTGCACCTCTTGTATTTCTAAGTGATATTGTGTGAAAAAAGGTGACATGTATTCTTGATAATTCATAAAAAAGTAAAGTCAGTTTTTTAAACTTTTCACTGTCAGGTCTCTCTCTTCTGAAGGGCATGACAAGGTTGCATTTATACTTCGGCTTTCTCATTTTGTTTAACCAGCTAATTTGTTGCCCTTATCAACAGCAGTTTCCATTTATAATTTTGGACTGAGGTTTCTTCTGCATCAAAATGATAAAACATTTCATTGTTCTGTGGTGCTTTTACTGTTATGTTTTAGAAATTCAGGGCACAAAATGTAGGTCAAAGTTGATTCTGCACTGTAGTCAAAGTATCCCTGATATTTGTTGAATACAATGCATGGTTTTTTTCATGTTTTGTTTCAAGGGTGAAGATTTAATGAAATATTCAAAAATGAATTTAAGTGTACTTTTATTTGTTTGTGAAAAATTGTCCATACAATTCTCACAAAGGAGAGAATCCATCTAGTTAATTTTAACTTAATAAAAGAAAGGAGGCCATATCAATTTCTATTTTTCCTGTAGAGGGAATTGTAGTATCATGGTATCGTTTCCTTTTTCAATCAGTCTCATGTTGGACCATTTGTTGCCTTTCCACTTTGCTCCAGTGCCATTATCCACTATGACAACCTTTTGCTTTTTAGTCTCATCCAGGCACTGTGGTCTCTGCACTTTTTACAGCGCTGAGCCTTAACCTCAAGGAGTTCTATAAATCTGCTGTTCATAAATATTCCATTTCTTTCATTGAATAAGATTATCAAAACCACATGTAGAGCTGGTCTGATTTATTTTTGCATTCACAGCATTTGAGCTGCAACCTGTTAAAGTCTTTTCAAGGCATTTTGAAGTTGTTTTTTTTTTTTGGGGGGGGGGGGCAGTATTTTTTTGTTATTGTACATTTGGTATTTTGAAGATGAAGGACTATCCCTCTTATGCAAAGTTGCTCTCATTTTATCAAGCTATTCCAAAATAGCGCTTCACTGTTCACCTGAAATATTCAGTCAAGAGGAAAATTAACTTGTTCTTACAAAACCAGCATAGTCAACAACAAGAAAGTAGGCAGCTCTCTTAAAGCTGCAAATTTGTGTCAGAACTTCTTGACAGACCTTGAAAGATGTGACAGTTGCTTTGAATTACTAGCTTTCAGATGCCTATTTAAGGCTTCAGTGTACTTCTGCTTCTTTTGCTTGCTCGTATGTGTATGTGAGGGAACTGGGGGAAATGAATCTTGTGTTTATTAGGAGTATCACAGACGCAAGTAGCCGTAAACTCAGACTTAGACTCAGACTCTTTTATTGTCATTCAACCCATTACAGGATGAACGAAGTAGTGATTCTCAGGTCTCAGTGTAGCATATAAAAAAAGTAAAAATAAGATTAAGTAAATAAAAATATAAAGCCTTCAGCATGTGTTTTTAGAAATAAATGATTCAGGGTAATCTAGGTCCTTCAAGAGTCCACACTTGTGCAGCAACATACACATTGTTCAGATCCTGTAGACAACTAAAAATGACCCATCTTTGCTCTTTCACATTGCTCTTAGCTATCCACAGAACACCTAGCTCTCATTAATGTAAGAGTGGAAGGCCTTCCCTCCAGCTGATTATGACACAGCTGCTTACACATCTCTCTTGAGGATCCTGGATTCGACATCTGTTTGACAAACCACTTTCACAGTTGCCACTGCTTGTGTCTGACCCAAAGCTCACAATCTATTTTTGCACTATAATAAGGCACAAGTACGAGTAGCTCCAACAGTTGGGGAGTTTTAAATGCTTCAGATGATTGGAAGTAGAGAAGAACAAAGAAGCCAGTGCTGTTTTAGTGTTCTTATCCTATTGTATTATTTTTAGAAGGCTTGCAACTTTTATATCAGGGGGTGAATGGGAATTTTTCTATTTTCAACTGTTTGCTTTGTCAAAGGGGCAACAGTGCAGAGCTGGAATCAGAAAATATAAAAACTGTAGTCAGGCTATGATGTGAAAGACTTTTTCCACTGAGTTAACAAGCCAGATGCAATATTATTGGTCAGTGTGCGGATTCTGTGCCCCGAAGCTTGGTTCTTATCAGAAGCCTTGATACAGTGGGCCCCCTCACTCAAGCTATCTGATTGGTACTTTAGTTAATTATGCATGAGGACTTTAGTTTCATTACATATGCTGCCAAATATGCCCCATATGGTAGTTTCCACCAGACTGCTAACTAAAAGATTCAGCAGGATATGATTGCTGGTCTGATTAGGGTCTGCAGTAGCGGAGAATGCATCAGAATCAGAACAAATATTGCTATGGGTTGTAGCCTCCTCCTAGAGTTCCCATGATTATTATGACCCTTGTTGTCACACTAGGCTGATGCTACTGTTCATCTGTGCTTTATCCCGCAACAGTCTAACAAATTTTCCATATGGTGCAGAGCATCTGGCAGCTGTTAGACAATATTTTCTTTTAAACCAGAATAAACACAGGGCTTTAAACAGCTCTGTTCTGCCTGTCTGATTATCCCGAGGTCAACAAGCTGTTTGATGTTTATTTACGGGGTCTACACAGCAGTTGTATTTGCTCAGTGTTTCAGACACAGGGTGCATAAAATTGTAATCCTGTCACTGGCAGTGGACATGGTAAACAGCATTTGTATTTGTGTTTGTGTGTGTGCATGTGACACTTAAACACTATATCCTAGATATGAGTTCCTGCACACCAGATTGAACCCTTGTCACACTCCTTACACTTATGGTCCTTGTTTCTATTGCAATTATTATTTTAAGCCTGATTTTTTTATTTTTTCTAAATGGCTGCTATATAATGTATATACTTGAAGCTCTACATACCATATACACTTGTTAGTCGAGGACATGCAGTCATATGATGGGTCTATTCTGTGTGTGAACATTCCTGCAAAGGGAATGTTTCTTCTGAAAGTCAAGAAGTGTTGGCCTGGTGTGGATACTGTGCAGCTTCTTGGATTTGCAAACCACTCATCTTTATATCCAACAGTCATGCTGATGCTTATGCACTGGTAGTGATTATTTGAAGACTAGCGATGCCAAAGACACGAGAGTAAGTACTTGTAAGGCATTGCTGTGGGTCTGCAGCTACTGGCAGCTGCCTTATGTGGTTGAAGTGCTATTTGTAGCCTTAGTCAGAAGTGTTTTACAAACATGATAAATAGCATGGGTAGCTAATGTTTATTTTTGTGTATATTCTAGTGCTTGTTAATTACATAGACATAAATATAAGAAATTAGATGTGTTGCATTGGCATAACTTTGACTAGGTAGTAAAAACCAAAATTATTGATCGAAAAATCCAGCTATGGTTCATTTTAAATGAGATTCAGTGACGTAAATCTACAAAATGGTTTTTGCAGATTTATTACTGTGTGTTAGTGTTGTTCAAACTGCAGTTGTGCAACACTTCAGACATGGTTCTGCAACATTATACACTTGGGTCCAAAAGTTTTAGGACAGTTACATTTTTTGTTATTTTTTGTAATTTTGCCACTATACACCATTACCACAACAGAGTTTAGGTCAAACAGTCACAATATGATAGAAATGGTAATTTTCTGCTTTAATTTAAAGGGCTTGACAAAAGAATTGTATTACTGGTTTAGAAACTAGAGCTATTTTTATACAGTCCCAAGTTTTCAGAGGCTCAAAACTGCCCTTGTTCAGTTGGTATACCATGACAAAGTAAGAAGATACAATTTCAGGAGCTGATTCCAAGTGTTGAACTTGCATTTGTTAGCTGTTCAATAAAACTCTCAATATGATTTTGAAAGCGATGTTGATGTTTGTGCAAATTGAGAGTCTAAAAAATAAAGGAATCAGAGAGGTAGGAAAAACTTTTAAGACTGGCCAAATAAATAACATGGAACATTCTTACAAAGAAGCAATGCATAGCCAGCTCATCAACTGCAAAAGGCCTGTAAGAACTCAAAAGTGGATGATCACAGAATTCTTTACTTGGTTAAGAAAAACCCTTTCACAACATTTAGCCAAGTCAAGCATACTCTTGAGGAGAGAGATGCATCATTATCAAAGTTTATAGTAAGAGACACCTTTATGAAATACAGATGGTTTACAACAAGGTTCAAACCAATGGTTACACTCAAGAACAAGCAACCCAAGAGTTTTTCAAGGCAAAGAAATGGGATATTCTTGAATGGCCAAGTCAGTCATCTGATTCCAACCCAATAAAGCAGCTTTTCAGTTACTGAAGACAAAGGTGAAGGCAGAGAGACCCACAAACAAGCAGCATCTAAAAGTAGCTGCAGTAAAGGCCTTGCAGAGCATCTAAAGGCCTATGGGTTTTAAACCTCAGGTAGTCACTGACTGCAAATGATATTTAAAATGAATAGAATATTTAAAGTTATGTTGCTGTCCCCATAGTGTAGTGGTTTATACATTTGATTTACAAGTGAAAGGTCCCTGGTTCAATTCCAGGTGGGGACACAAGCCCCTCATCATGGAGGATTGCATCAGGAAAGGTATCTGGCATAAAACCTCTGCCAAATTAACAATGTGGATTAATCCATTGTGGCGACCCCTTGGGGAGAATACAAGGGAACAGCCAAAGGTGCATTTTTTTAAAGTTATGTTAGTTTATCTGATTACATTTGAGCTTCTGAAAATGGGGAACTATATATAAAAATATAATTCAGTTTGATTTAAAATCCACTACAAAAAAGTAGTGGAAAGCTAGAGCCAAATGCAAGGGACTTTTGAACAATAAAATTCATATGTACTTGCTGTGTGTTTTACGAAAACAAAAAGTCTTACGATTAAAACATCCCAGGCTTTTTCAGTGTAAAGGAGGAAATGTCTGCCCAGAAATTATAGATTTACAGCTGAGCTCATTTTTCTTCTTTAAAGTCAGTGATTCCCTAAGTATATTACTCACTGTGTTCAATAAAGACGGGAAAAGACTGTTTACCCATTATTTAGTGCAGTCAGATTGTGTTTGTCATTAATTGTGATTAAGATGAAGTTCTGTTTTACAAATGAGCAATCAAATCAATCCATTAATCCATGCTTTTTTTCTTGCAGTTGCTCATGGTTAACATAACAGTCACCCACACACAGATACTTTGGACTTATCTTTAGTCAGTATTGCCAAGCCAGTGACAATCCAAACGAGTGAGAGGAACTGTGCCACTGAGTCACATTTTGGGATTTGCTGTGTTTACATTTGCTGTGTTTACATTTGCTGTGTTTACATTTCCTGTGTGAAGTGTTATTACATGCACCTGTAGGAAGGGTGGGTAAATATAAAGCCTCTGCAACCACCATTAGACTTAGTAAGTATTTTATTGCTTCTTAGGTGATACATGGCCTTCAATACATGTGACTGAGATGGCTTGCATGTGTTGGTTAGATGGAGCCCATGTGTATGGAAATGGTGGTTCCGAAAAACATGTTTGTCATTGTTTGTGTTTGGATGTGTCTATCTCTGCCTTATTGCCTGTGCTGGGAAAACATGCCACACAGGTACATGAGTGAACATTTCCTGCCCTATAAGCTGTCTCTATGGCAATACAGCTGGAAGGAAGAGAGAGGGGATTAGCTGGAAGATGGCTCGTATCATGTTCTTTCTCCCACCTACACTCTTTATCTACGCACATATTCTCCCTTTGGAGTAGACTGCTGTAATTGCCCTCTTGCTCTCTCCTCTCCTCCCTTGTATTTTTGCACCCTGTATTCATCTTGTCAGACAAGGTAGAAAGCTATAAGAGTCTCTACTGTGTCTACAAGACCATTATTACTTCACCTTCATGCTCTTTAGTGGCAACAAGCTCTGTACATTAAAGAAAGGGATAATAAGCCTAACTCATTACCTTCATTTGTCTAACCTACCCATGGTTCTGTAGCTATGTCATCTTTCGTACTAAGATGATTGTTTGATTGTTTAGTTAAGCCCTCTAAGCCTATTAAAGTCCATTATGTCCACTCAAATCTTTAACCTTTAGAAAGCATTGCTAAAGTACTGGAGTTTTTAATAGGAATTGCCAGTTCTTAATGGGAACCTTTGGGTTAGTGCTGTATATAAAGCAGACTCTCCTTTTGTGTTTCCTCTTTTTACGTGAAGAAAAAACTCCAGACCCCAGAGATACATATTGTCTTTCAAATTGTAAACAACATTTCAAATCATGGGGCTGAGTGCTGAATCTGTTTATAAAATATTAAGAGCAATTAGAAGTGCTTCAGCTCTCATTTTTGCACATTTCAAGTACATATTGGTCAATTTGGATTAATGACTCAGGAGAGCAATTAAAAAAAACTTGAAAATAGTATTGGTCCTGTATGCAGTATGTGGTTACATTATAAGATGTGCACCACTCACCATTAAGAGAGTGTCAGTGTATGACAAATAGGCCTATATTATATAGCCGTCTTCATTACTGAGTAATTACAAATGATGTGTGTTTGAATTCCTGATGAGATGCATTTGTAGTTAATATTGTTGCATTGTGAAAGAGAACATAATGACTGACATGAATGACTTGTGGGTAATAGGAAATATGAATTGATTGGCTTGCCCAGTGACCAGGCTATTTTATCAACTGAAATGACATACTAATATAGCAGTAAGTCTTGCTGCTCCAGGTTTGTTGGTCATGGTTTGCTGGAAAAATAACATTTTAGTGATTAGAATTGGAAAATTACAATAAAATCAAAGCTTGTAATGTATTAAAGAACATACACATACTTCTGAGGTTTATCACCTTGTGATACGGTGGGCAGGCTTACATGCTTTGAGGACCACGTGAACTATGTTGTCCAAGGCTTCAGCTCCTGAGCGCTCTAACTATGTTGGACCTGACGAAGGTGAGAAGCCAGACCAAGGCAGGCCCTGGTCCTCCAGGCTGGGGGTTGGAACTAACAACCCTATTCCTTAAAACAAACTAATTACAGAAATTGCATCAACCATACAAACTACTTGGGATCTTGAAGGAAACTTGAGCCATAATGGCAAGATGACCTCATCTGACTAAAGTGATGGAAAGTTTTTTGAAACCCAAACAGAAAGTCCATATAGGAAAATGGAATGTCCAAACTATGTATGAGACATCAAGAGCAGCCCAGGTTAGCAGCCTTATGTCTCACATGGAATGAAGAAGGCTAGTAGTAATAGTACAGCTAACATTGCTTCTTTCCAGAATTTACCATTATAAGGAAGAGCTGTACATTTACCCTTAAATGACTGAGCTACTTTAGCAGCTAAAATGACAGTTGACTAAATTGGTTACTGCAGCCGTAAATCTTGCTACTCTAGGTATGTTGGTCACGGAAATATTACAGTGTAGTGGTGCAAAAAGAAGTGAAAAATTAAAGTAAAGTAAAAGCTTATAATGTTAACTAAAACATCTTCATCTTCTTCTTTCAGCTGCTCCCGTTAGGGGTCGCCACAGTGGATCATCTGCATGTTAAATGAAACATATATATTTATTGTCTGGGTCATATAGGATCCCACACAACTTTCCATTATCCTTGCCACACTAATTAGCAAATTCCTGTGAAAAATTATGACAATTTGTTAGAGAAATATATTGACAGATATAAGGCAGGAAAGATTTTATGATAAAAATATCACAGCGTAAGAGCTGGGGTCATTAATTGCCCTACTCAGTCACTTGAAGGTTTAAAGAATGCTAAGAAGGATGAAACTGGGCACACTGACTGAAATGTAATGTATCCTTTGCACATTTCTGTTGCATCATTGTTGTGTTCTTTTCTTATTTATTGACAGAGCATTTTCAGGTCTGATTAATAGCTTTTATGATTTTAGAATATGACAAATTGCTATATAGCTGTTTCTTTTAAGACTGCACTAAACATGAGCGCATTCAAAATATAGGTATACAGATATTTTGTTGAAAAAGATTTTTTTAAACATTTGTTTTCCTACAGTAAAGTTTTGAAATAATATGAGTACAGTGTTGGCTCTAAAACTGGGGTATAGCATGCGAGCATCAATATGACTATGCCTGGACTGTAAAGACAGCCACTTCTAACATTCACTCTAATGCTGAATCTTTATAAGCAAAACTGCAAATACACTACTTTGTCTCACACCTGATTATATAGTACTGTCATAAGTAAATGTAATTCGCAGCCTCTGTTGTATTATGCTACCAGGAGGGTTCTTTGTTTACATCAGTCTCTATGTGCTATATGCTCACCTGCATATGTTAACATTTTGCCATTGTTCCCACAGGGTGCAGGTTGAGTTCTATGTCAATGAAAACACCTTCAAGGAGAGACTGAAGCTTTTCTTCATCAAAAACCAAAGGTCAAGTAAGTACAGGATGAATCAGCAACTCTCCTCTTCACTTTTAGAATGAAAGTGGTAAGAGGCTTGCTGCTGTTAGACACACTCTGAGCTAAATGAACAAATAAATGCACAATAAAGGAAACTGCAGTTAGTGATGACACATTTCCACTTTCTGTCTCAGTTGGGGTTTTTATTATTACATTAGCTGCCTCATTATTGTGATTTGGGGTGTGCATGCTGTGGCACAGCATGGACAGAAGAGCTCATTTGGCTAATTTATTGAGAGACAAGGCAGAGCTGTGGTGTATTTCTCATTAGGACATGCCAGGCTGTTTCTGAAAGAGACATTGGTACAACATAGCATTTTGGTGCATTGTGTCAGGAAGCCTTTAATTTGCATTTAACTGTAAAAATGTAACTATACACTTTGGGAACTCACTGGTCTCTAGCTGGACACATTTTTTAACATATGCTTGACAATGCCTTGTGCTTTCTTCCTTCATCTTGTCACTAAACCACCACAGGCTTTGACATAAAACAGCAGGTTTTAATGAAAATGTCACGCAGTCCTGCAGTGGTCTGTTGCTCCATTTGCTGTTTGTTTGTGTGCTCTGGTTCAAATAATTTTAACACTGATGCCAGCTTCATCAAAAGAGGCATTGTCTCTAGGGATTAGGTTGCTGACTGGACAATACTGGATGAAAAGCTAGCATCACCATGTGACGAACAACCATGTCTTTCCCCAAGTTTATCATTTTAGCTCATCTTGCCAAAGGACTGAGGATCTAATGCCATGGCTAGGTGTCCAGATTTCGTCCATCCATTTGTTGTCTGTCCAAAATTCACAAGAACTGCCTCTTCTCTTAGAATATTGATCAGATTTAGTGAAGCTTGTGCACAGTGAGAGCTTAATGTGTCTTCACCCAAATTTTGCTCAAGGTCAAGGTCATAGTTGCCATTTATGGTCCTTCCTATTACCATTGTTCTAACATCAATAATCAATGCTATGGCATGCTGATGCATTCACAGATTTCTATGCTTTTTATAGCCACGGTTACTACTGACTATGTAGTGATTTGGTGGTGAACAACATTATTTTGTCCTCGATATGACTGTTTGCCTCTTTGACTTTTGAATGTATTTTGATTCTCATTAGTTTGTGGTCTTACAGCCAACCTATGACAAGAAAATTTTTCTCTGTCTTTCTGTACTTACAACATTACAATAACATGTGAAGTCAGATGAGCTACTTTGTCACTGACATTCTGGTTATGTGTATTTAGTGGTGCAGGGTCATATGAGTTGATCAGTAGACTTTATATTTATTCAAACATAAATTTGTGTTGTCCCACTTCGCTATTTTTGTGCAAGCCCACCAGTCAGTTGTATTGCTACGTATTGCGTTAATGTGTTATTTTTGTGTTATTTTTGAAGGATTAGACAGATACACGTCATGGGAAATATGTTATGACAGGGTGCCAGAGAGGCATGGAGATGCATTAGTTACGCTTCAGGGCTAAAGGCTTTTTATGCACCTAAACAAACACTATTCAAGCAGTAGCAGCTCACTAAGATGAAGAGAACTTACTGCATCTGTTGTCAGCAGTAGTCTCTATTTGATGTTCAGACTGCAGAGAAGTGGAAAAAAAATAGTGAAAAAAACAACACACTGTTATAAATCTGAGCCCATGAATAATATGGCAAAGATCTAAATAAACTCATATTTAAGTCATTCAGTTTATGCCACAACAATTTTGTAATCAAATTGTTTTTTTATTACTTCGCAGGCCTGAGGATCCGCTTGTTCAATTTCTCACTGAAGATTCTCACCTGTGCCCTCTACATATTAAGAGTCAGCCTGGATGACCCCAAGGATATCAATGGCAACTCACGGTGAGAGGAACACTACACTCCACCCCACTCCTCTCCACTCCACTTCGCTCCACTCCACTCCACTCAATAACTATCCCTATTCCACATGTCCATAATTTCTGGACAATTATGTCATTGCATGGTCTATTAATGTCCTTTTTGTCTGTTTCTTTTAGAAGGGGGCAAAAACTTCTGCTAAAAAACTAAAATGAAGGATAAATATATGCTGGTCTAAATGAAAGAAAGGCTGATGGGCACATCAAGACATATTAAGAAAATGTTAAAAAATCCTTACAGACAATCAAAATGGTTCCAAAGCTAAACCCTAAGACACGTGAGACATAAACAAGGACATATGTGGTTCAACCTTGGGCCTCTCCTGTGGTTCAGATTAGTTTATCTCTCCCTAGGTTACCTTGCTTCACTGAACACAACATAATATATGATCCTAAAACAGGGCACCTATTTCACTTTGGACCTTTTGTCAAGTTAATGACGGAGCACTGGAACTGTTAACTTACACAGCATGTTTGCTGACTTTCCTTACTGTTTTCAAATAGGCTAAACATTGCCAATCTTTTTTGGTCTTACTCACCAAGGCACTTAAAGCAGACACACTTTCATGCAGCACTTTTACTATGATACTACTGTACAGCACTTTTTCTTTTACAGACTCTCATACCACTTATTTGCCTGCATCATTTGTGTTGATTTCAGCCTGTATTATTTGTTTAACATCTTCATATTTTTCTCATATTATAGTTTTACCATCCTTAGTAAAATCATAGGCTCTGCTGTTGGTACACTAACCCATGTTTGTGATCAGTCAGATGTTTTAAACGCCGCTCCATTTTCAGTTAGATTGATCAATCCTGGGCTGACTTGTTGAGTTGATAACAACCTTTGTGTGACCACTGACTGATTAGGGTAAGCGAAGTGAGGTAATGGATGTCCTGGATATGTTGAACTTATTTCGTAGTTCAGGGTCCCAGTAGGGTCTTTCTGTGTGGAGGTTTGAATGTTCTTTCCATGCTTGACAACATGCTAGGTTAATGCCTATATCACAAAAGGAATTCTTAATCTCAAGAGTTTTACTTCATGGTTAAATAAAGGTTAAGATGTCAGGAAAAATGTTTGGGATTGTTACAACTTTGAAGTTATTTTGTGCCAATGCTGTTATTATATTATTTTTGTGTGTGTTTGTGAGAAAACATGACTCCTGTGTAATTATGTTGATGGTCTGCATTGTGCTTAATGAAAGTTGCTTTTAGAGACACACTGGGATAGCTCTTTATAGCAACATACCAGATTCCCAGTGGGCATAATTCTGTTGTAATTCTGTTTTTGTGTTTTCCTGTCTCCTGTTTGTCATACAGTTCAATGAGTCAGAACAGCAGTTGGAGTAACGCATCAGAGCCCACAGGAATCAACTGGTATGTTTATATCAATGTGGTATTTTTTAGTAAAATTATGTGTACAATTTTAATTTTGCAGTTATCTAAAAATGCAGTGAAGTGTGAGGAAAACTTTCATATGGTTTTTGACAGGAAATCTATTTTCTGGGTGAACAGACGGGAACCTGTATGGGCAATACAGGTGAGAGTAATAACATTCCTGTGGAAGTGCTCATAAATCAAATTCCACTGCATGAAGTCAATTCTCAATGCATAATTCAACTCAAAAACAACAGAAGACATTTATTAGATAAAAGCATTGCAGGCGATGGGAGTTCCTCAATCAAGGCCAAGAAGCCATAAGAGATGAGTCTGCTAATATGGGCTTCATTTATCTCTCCCTTCCCTTTGCTCCAGGTGACAGTGGCCTTAATCAGCTTTTTGGAGACTATGCTTATCACATATCTCAGCTACAAGGTAAGAGACTGGTTCACAGTGCACAGTTTATCTTTTTTATCCTTACTGGTCTCTGACAGCTGCTTGATCTAAGTCCAGCCCTGCATGCTTGTTCTCTCTTGTGAGCCAGCAGCTTTCAGTGTCCAGTCCAAATACCATTCCCCAAACACAGATTAAAGAAAGAGGACCAACAGTCTCTTGCTACAAATTTTAACCTCAGACATCAAGTACCCTGTCTCAAAGACAATTTAAGAAAACACGTCTGGAGAGCTGGAAGTCCAGTCTGTGTTTTGTCTACAAACACATGACAGATTAAAGGGGAATAACAAGTTAGTTTACAAAGCTACAGTGTGCTTTGGTATTATCCTGAAGTTTCTAAAATGCTACCAGAAAGGTTGACTATCATTTTTCATAAAGTTATTCCCTCATTTTAACGATGATGGAGAAAATCTTACATAGTTATTCAGTTGGGTTGAGCTCCGGTAACTGCAGATAGCATTTGAACCAAACCATTTAGTGAGCCCATGTGCCTTATTTGTGGTGATGACTTGGTCATCTTGGAAGCGATCACTCCCCTCAGGACAAAAATTTTTATCATAGGATGACAATGATCACTCAGAAAATCAGTGTACTGGATTTGAAGTGAACCTTTCCTCTAAGTGCATGAATTTTTCAACTGAGCAAAAGTTTTCAACTAAATTAAAGTACAAATATTTAATACTTGGTTGCATATCATATATCCCTTACCACAAGAGAGAAGAAGTCTAGTGGGCCTACATCCCACTATATTTCTTCTCTCTTTACTGATTATGCCTTTCTAGGCTTTTACTACAGAATCTTTAGTTGTTGTC
Organism: Etroplus canarensis; assembly: GCA_015106775.1. Taxonomy (NCBI): domain Eukaryota; kingdom Metazoa; phylum Chordata; class Actinopteri; order Cichliformes; family Cichlidae; genus Etroplus; species Etroplus canarensis. Next base: position 21,113 of record VUQH01074587.1, read on the forward strand.
TGTTTTGCAGGGTTTCTTTCCTCAGTCTTCTCTTCAGTAGGTGAAATGAATCTTCAGCTGGATTAAGATCATGTGATTGACTTGACTGGTCAAAAACTGTCTATTTTTCCCCCAATGAAGTCCTTTGCTGAGGCGGCAGTGTGTTTTTGGTCATTGTCTTGCTGTATAATAAAGTTCCTCCTGATTAGTTTGAATGCATTTCTCCGTAAATTGACAGGGAGTATTTTTCTGCAGACTTCCTCATTCATTCTGCTACTACATCATGAGTTACATCATCAATAAAAATGACTGAGTCTGTTCCAGGCCGTGACACAACCTCCACTGTGCTTAACAGATGACTTTGTATGTTTGGGATCATGAGCAGATTCTTTCTTTCTCCATACTTTGGCCTTTCCATCACTTTGGCAAAAGTTCATATTTTTCTCATCATTCAGTAAAACTTGTTCCAAGACTGGTGTGACTCATCTTTACTGCTAATGAGTGGTTTACATCTTGCAGTATGTGCTTTGTATTGTTATTCCCAAAATCTTCTTCGACTAGTCAACTGTGATATTTTCACCCCTGCTCTTTGGAGATTCTTCATGATGTTGTTTGATGTTGTTGTTTTGGGGTTTTTCTTTATTAATTGAACTATTTGTCTGCCATCAGTTGTAGTTTTGCTTGGAATAAAATTTCAGTGCCTGTTGTTCAATGTACCTGTGGGTTCTTTCTTTTTCAGGACTTTCCAAATTGTGGTGCTGTCCAAGCACAATATTTTTCAAACATCTCTGGTGGATTTTCCCCCTTTTCTCAGCTTCAGAATGAACTTTTCACCCATAGACAGCTCTCTGGTCTTCATGTTGTTCTACCCTTCTTAACTACAAATGCAGTTTTCATAGGTGAAAGCCAGAACTTGAACTGAGAGTAGATATCCAGGGCTACTTAATGATTAAAAAAATCAGTCTTGACATATGACAAACCTGAGTAACAAGAAATACCCATTGTTTGTCATGTTCCAGTACTTTGGCTCACTTGAAAAACTGGGTGCTTTGATACAAAGTTTATGATGCTCTGTGTTGTTTAATATATCTAGATGTGAATACCAGGAAATAAAAGCTGAAACTCTGATCTCTCTTCTCACTCTCATGTTCTCATCTTTTGAACGCACACAAATATCAAATGTCAGTGCACAGTAAAAACAAATGAAGTACCCTTGCTATTCCAATACTTTTGGAGGGACCTGTATATCTTCTTCTTCTTCTTTTGGCTGTTCCCGTTAGGGGTCGCCACAGCGGATCACCTGCCTCCATCCCATCCTATCCCTTGCATCCTCTTCCCTCACACCCACCCTCTGCATGTCCTCCTTCACTGCATCCATGAATCTTCTCTGTGGTCTTCCTCTTTTCCTCCTGCCTGGAAGCTCCATCCTCAACATCCTTTGTCCAATATATCCACTATCCCTCCTCTGAACATGTTCAGACCATCTCAGCCTTGTCTCTCTGACTTTGTCTCCAAACTTCTCAACATGAGCTGTCCCTCTCATGTACTCATTTCTAATCCTGTCCATCCTGGTCACTCCCAGGGAAAATC
>VUQH01074588.1:0-15156 GCA_015106775.1 Etroplus canarensis
CTCTGGAGAAAAATCAGATCCCTCCGACTATCAACCCATTAGCCTTCTTCCCATTATGAGCAAGGTGTTTGAATGCCTGATTAATTGTAAGCTCATGAATTATCTAGAGGACAATGCGCTCTTAACTGAGGTCCAGTATGGTTTCTGCCACTCTCGATCTACTGGGGATGTTCTCTCCCTGATTACAGAACACTTGAACAGTGCTTTAGATAAATGTGGCGAGGCTAGGCTTGTTGCTCATCCATAAATTGAAGTTGTACGGAATTTCTGGTCAATTGCTTGATCTCATTGCTAGCTTTCTCAGTGAATGATAAATCTTTGTTGTCCACGAGGGTCAGAAATCCACGCCCCGAGGCATTAATGCAGGTGTCCCTCAGGGTTCTGTCTTGGGTCCGATGTTCCTGCTCTAAATCAACGACCTGCCTGATGTTGTCTCATCGCAGATTGCCATGTACGCAGATGATACAACACTGTATACTGCATATCCTGGTCCCTTGTCTAGCCATTCCTCTAATCAAGCCAGTATTGCTCTCAGTCAAGATTTGGCGACTGGCTTGTCACTTTTAATCAAAAGAAGATGCATTTGTTGTCTGTATCCAGTTCCAGATCTCCACAACTTCCTGCCTTGTCAATGAATTCGTCACCTCTACAGGAAGTTCGACATCCGGCTACTTGGACTCAATATCACCTGTAAACTTTCCTGGGACAAGTACATATGTGATGTTGCCAAAAAAGCCTCTTAACGCCTAGGTTGTTTGTACCGCGCACAACATTATCTCCCTCCTGCCGCTATTCTCTATTTGTATAAGTCCCCATCCTGTCATCTGGCCCTGTTAGACAGAATCCAGCGGCGTGTTATCAGTTTGGTGGGACTTGATTTGACCTCATCTCTAGAACCTTTATTGCTCTGTCACTCTGTGGCATCTCTGTCCCTATTCTATAGGTTCTATCAGGTGCTCCAATGGCATTTCTGCTTTAGTTCGACCAGACCGTTCCAAGATCCGCATCACACGTTTCTCTGTTCGTTTGCATCCATATGTAGTCACTGTTCCACTGCTGTGAGGTATTCTTCTAATTTCTTTCCATGCACTGCCTCACTTTGGAACTCTTTACCTGCATCCTGCTTCCCCCCTAGCTATGACTTGGCACAGTTTAAATGTAACATAAACACTCATCTCTCTTCCTTATGTCCTATGCTCTTACACTGCAGTTTTTCTCTTTCACTACTTTTAGCCCTCACCTTTAGGGTGGTCTTTTGGGGCCTTGTGTTGGGCAACTTGCATAAAAAAAACAAAAACAGAATGGGCTTTTTTTTGACTGGCTACCATGTGAAGTAAACACATTAAACTCAAAAGACACAGCCACTAGAGGTCATAGTCTCATAACCCTGCATCCACTGACACTGCAGCTTGATTTACTGTTCATTAAGCCTTGGGTAACTTTATTTACTCATTTATTGTTTGAATAGGCTGCTAGAAACTCCAATGAAGGAGCTGAACAATCACAGGATTTTCTTTTAAAAAAGGTGCAAAATAAGCATAAATTTTTCCAACTGATGAACAGAATTAATCCACAAACTGGGAATTGCCTAGTGGTGGTTTCTTTAACATTTTACACTCATTTGTTCACTTTTGTAAACCTTGAAAGCTTTTTTTGAAATATCACAATGGACTAAATATCCTAGGGTTATCCACTGAAATGAAATGATTTAACTACTTGTTCAGGAAAAATGAGCAGAAAATAAATTTCATATTTAAAGTGATTAGTCTGCAATGAAAAATACAGCTTCAACAAAAAGACCTGTACCCTTAGGTCAAAATACACCCATCAGGCATAACATTATGACCACCCGCCAAATATTGTGTTGATCCCCCTTTTGCAGCCAAAACAGCCCTGACCTGTTGAGGCATGGACTCTGCTATCAGAACCAGCATTAACCTCTTTAGCAATTTGAACTACAGTAGCTTGTCTGTTTGGTTGGACCACACAGGCCAGCCTTCTCTTCCCATGTGCATTAATGAGCCTTGGCTGCCCATGTATTCTGTCACCGATTCACCACCGTTCCTTCCTTGAGACTGACCACCTTTAGACTGGGAACACCCCAGAAGAGCTGCAGTTTTGGAGATGGTCTGTCTTGGTTGTCTAGCCATCACAATTTGGCCCTTGTCAAACTCTCAAAATCCTTGCCCATTTTCCTGCTTCTAACATCAGTTTTGAGGAAAAACTGATTACTTGTAGCCTAATATATCCCACCCACCAAGAGGTGCCGCGATGAAGAGATATAAGCCTTTGGCTGCTCTCTTGTATTCTCCCCAAGGAGTCATCAAAGTGGATTAATCTGCATTGGTAATTTGGCAGAGGTTTTATGCTGGGGGCCAGTCCTAATACAAACTTCAATGGTGAAAAGGGTTTGTGTCCCCACCTGGAATTGAACCAGGGAGCTTTCGCTTGTAGGAGAATGTGTAAAATGCTACACTACAGGGGCACACTGGGTACCATGATGAGATATTCAGTGTTATTCACTTCACCTGTCATTTGTCATAATGCTATGCCTGATCAGTGTACATTCTTATTTTACATACAGTATTATACAAAAGTATTGAGCCATCCCTCCTTTCTGTCTATCTTGCTTCCAAGGACCCAGATATTCTTGTAATATTTATTTATTTTTTATATATAAAGTGGTCTTGAGCAAAAGTTCTCCAGGCTTTCAGGAGGTCTTCCAAAGATTTTCCTTTGGCCACTGGCTACGTTTTCCTTTCACTTTCAGTCCAGTCCTTGTACCTAACCAACTTTCAAAAAGTGGAGGGCAAAAGAAGTTGCAGGCCTAAAAGATTATCTAGGGCAAATAAAAAGTATCTGAAATTCATGACCTTAAGAAACAGAAAAAAAAATCCAGCAAAGAACTGACCCAGGACCGGAGAGATGCGTCTGGTCCTTCAGCTGAACCATTTACTGTTCACAGTCTCATTAGAAATGGTCTCAGTGGAAGGATGGCTGTCAAGGACCCATTCTTAAAAAAGGGAGAAAATGCTGAGGTATGCCAGACTGCACAAGAACAGGACTGAAAATCAGTGGCAACAAGTCTTAATGATGAATGGCAGCGTGGGATCACCTTGACAGAACAGAAAACATGTAGCCAACATCCATAGAAGAGCTTTGGAATGTCCTTTATGAAACCTGGAGAACTATTTCTGAAGCCTTCTTAAAGAAATGACAAGAAAGCTTGCCTAAGAGAGTTCAGACTGTGTTAAAGAGAAAAGGTGGTCATACCACATACTGACTTTCAAGCTGGTTTGATGTGTACAAACTGTTTTTGCCCTGTCTACTGTGTTCCCATTTATATTTGCACATTTCCCATTTTCCTCGCAAAATATAAATAATGGGGGATGGCTGAAGTCTTCTACACAATACTTAGTTTCTCACTGATCAACTTTCCCCAAAATAATAAAGATTTGGTGAATTTTATGCTGCAGTTTATTTGCAGCAGTGTTTTGGGGTAGTTTTGTATGAACATTTTAACATTAGTCTTTTCACAACTTGCAAGAGATATTAGTCTTTTGAAAACCTGTGTTCCTATACAGGGACATGACATTTGGCTTGTCTGCACCTTATACTTCATTCTGTTCAGCATGCATCCCATGAATCCTAAACAAGAGCTCAGGTCTCAGGTTATGTTCAAGTTGGAGACTACCAAATATAATGGAGTGTTTTGTAAAATAAATGCAGAAATGTACTTTGTATGCTGGTTTCATTTTTTTAAATTTTATTTTATTAAATAGAACCCATTATGATAATTTTATTATTATTATTGTTGGACTCTATTACAGTAGCCACAGTTCAAAATAATCCAATTTTGTCTTATGTTGGGTTTTGGTGCAGCCCCTCAGTTCATGCTTTGTCTGAAACAGATTGTTTTAATTCCTTTTCTTTTAAGCTGACTTTCTTGTGATTGGCTGCCTGCTGCAAACAGAAGGTTTGATTTATTATGTGGGTGGGACTTCTGTGCTTTTATACATATGAAAAAATATTTTGCACGTGTTTCTGTCTCTCTACACAATACAAACTGTCCATGTCTTGGCGTCTTTGCTTCTTTGTCTGCCTTCCAGCCTCCTCAGGTGGCCGGCCAAACTCCACCTCCTGTCCATCCAAACCACCTTGCCTCCCTGTAGGCTCAGTGCAGAGGCATCACATTTCACCAGGCGTGCGCACTCTGCGCTTCAGATGCTGTCCGCGGATAGGTGCTCCTTCTCGGGGAGAGGCCTGACTGTGTTCCTCACCAGAACCAAGGGAATTGGGTTCCACTGACTCATGCATAAAAGATAAAGCAGTGGAGGGGAAATGTAGCCGAGCACCATGACAGCTATTGAAACTGCTCTCTCCCGCAGAGTGGGGCGCAGGCTTTGGCTGAAGTAAAAATCTTGGTGTTAAAAGCTGAAGGCTGCGCTGCTGATGCTCTGGAGGGAGGGTGTCACCTGGGGATGGGCAGAGGAACCAGGGTTCTGCTCTTTGATGGGTGAGTGGCCATTACACACTGGCACCTGCTGGGCATCATGGAGCTGCCTCGACGCCTGAACTGGATGCGTAACCGACCGTGGAGGCCTCATGTCTGCCGCAGGCACTTCAATCGTAAGTGCAGCCTGTGTGGATTAGTGAGGAAATCTGTGGATGTTTAACTTTAGATTCACTAGGAATATATGATCAACTCTGCAGCATTTTAATGGCGATTTGTATTGCTTTGTCTTTTCCCTTATATGTGCCTTGTTCCTTTTAAAATACCTGCTTTGTGGGCCTGGTGTTACTTGTCTAAGTGCTGCTGTGAGCCTGAGAAGCTCCCAGTGATGTCATCTTGTCTTGTTAAGTGTGAGTTGTGACTGTCATAGAGTGTGTACAGCTGCTGCTGTTTGGTGATGATTTTATACATGTGTACATACTGCACAATTCTCCATATTTTGTTTTAAATGAGTGATGTGACACACAATGAGTGGTTCTTGGTCTTCTTAAATTCCCCGCAGCAGTGCTTCTCTTAGGTGAACTGATAGTCAGCACCATAGCATCTGTGCATTTCCTGCAAAATTCATATTCATTCAGTTTAGTTTCACTCCAGTTTTTCCCCTCTGGTTTCACTTCTCATTCCTCTCTATTTTGCTTCCAAGGACACAAACTTTCTTGTAGCCTTTTACAGTGTTCTTATGTGATAGTTCTTCAGACTTTCTGAAGGTCTTTCAAAATTTTTCTTTGGATATTGGCTGTTTTTATTTCTTTTACTCATTTTAGTCCAGTCCTTGTGCTTGACCATTTTTAGAGGAATGTTTTATGTTTGTTAAGCCACTTAACACTATGAAGGAAGATTAGGGCCATTAAAAAAAAAATAGAAGGGCTTTTAAAACGTTTTTGCATTTCGAGAAAAAAAGTCGAAATGTGTAGAATAAAGCTGGCATTTCTATTCACATTAGGTTTATGTGAGTACTAGTTGCCAGAATATCCTTGAATCTGTCCGTTACCAGTTATTTCATTTTGCACAAACGTGCCCAGCTTGTCCAAGTGTGTGTGGTTCTTTCTTCTGAACAGACGTAATTTGCTGCACAATCTCTTTAGAGTCTTTATACTTATAACCACACTGTGTTTATGTGCTAAACGAGAAATTATTTCACTATTAAAAAACCAACACTGAAGAATGATTTCTCTAACTCATCTACACCATGCTTGTTGTAGAGGCTCCAGCAGCCGTGCACTAGACTTCACTAGAAATGACAGTTTCATTCTCCACTTCATTTTCCACTTCTCAAAACACTATTTTGACTTTTTTCTCAAAATGTAAAAACTTTCTTTTTTTTTACAAAGTCCTTCTACTTTCTTATTTTTAAAATGGCCCTAATTCTCCTTCATATAACACTGACCTATGAACAGCATCTGAAAGTCATGTCCGAAATAGGAAAAACATAATCCAGCAAAGACCTGACACAGGACCTGACAGACTAATCTGGCCATTCACTTGATCCACGAACTGTTTGCAAAAGTCTCTTCAGAAATCGTCCCAGTAGAAGGGTGGCTGTCAAAAAGCTTTTTCTAAAGAAGGAAACGGGGAGCAAACGCTGAGATACACCAGATTACACACAAACTACACTGAAAATCATTGGAAACAGGTCTTATGGAGTGATAAATCCAAATTTTAAAATTTTGGTTCAAATCATTGTTGGTATGTACAGAGGAAGTCAGGAGTGAGGTACAACAGTGAGCATCTACAGCCATCTGTAAGACACAGTGGAGGCTCTGCCATGGTTTAGGGCTGGAGCCAGTGGTGTTAGGGATCCTGTCAAAATTGATGGAATTATGAAGGTAGAAAAATACCAACAGATTATGATCAACTCTGCAATACCATCTGGAAAGCATCTGATGGACAATGGCTTTATTTTTCAGCATGACAATAATCCTAAACACATTGCCAATGCAGTAAAAGCCTGCCTAGATAGAAAAACACATAATGGAACACTGTCAGTCATAACCTGGCCTCCAGACTTCTGCTCAGTACTGTAGGTAAGATCATTGTTGAGTGTTATGTAGTGCTGAAAATGCATCAGTCTCAGAAAATATGCAACTAGCTGTATGGAGATTTGTGGATATTAAAAATACCGCGGCTTACCTGCAGATCCAGATCCCTCCTGGTTTCGAGCCTCAAATAAGATGTCAGAAATGTTGAGCTTACTGATAGTTGGCACCTTTCTTGGGAGAATGTTAACATTTTCCCTCCAAAATCCCATCAGCAACAAAGCTTTTCTGACACTCTAAAAGATGGTTGTCAGCCGACACTCTAGTCTGTTTAATCAGACTTGATAGTGAATGTTTAATTGAAATAGCATCTGTGTTGATTGTGTAGGATCAGATTGTAGGAATGAAAAGGATGGAATTCATTACAGCACCCATGTGGTTGTGCCAAGAGGATCTGATGGTATTTTATTTGGTTCTCATATTGTTTACAGCGCTAAACGTGCGTACCCTTTTCTGTAGCTTCTTGGAATAGTTGTTGGTTGTGAAAGGGGTGTGTGGAGTGTGATATGCTTACCACAGCTGGTTACAAGTGTTGTTCCACTGAACTGAGAGCACATTCTGAGAGAAGGCTTGTACTATTTGAGTGATTGTACACTGAATAAATTTAGCAGCTGCAACTTCGATCCTGAGTTTTACATCTTCATTTTACATCCTGTTCAGAGAATATTAAACAGAGATGATTGATGAGAATCTTTTTATAGTGCAGATGAGGAGAAAAATAAGAAAGAATTGACTTATAGGGGGCTCTGTTATGCTCATTTCTAGCACCATATATTTATGTTTGGACTCAAAATAATCATTTGTCATACAGTGGGCATTTATGCAGCTCCTCTGTTCATTCTGTGCGTGCAACAAGTCAGTTTAGCTCATCTTTGTTTAAAGCAACCCTCCCTTTAAGATTGACTGTCCTCACAAACAGAGGTTTGAATAGTAGGTGGATGGGGTCTCTTTGTCCACAGCAAGAGCTGTGTGCCTCAAATGACCATATTAAAGTTGGACTCACTGAAATCATGCATAGCCAAGAAGATTAAAAAAAAAAAAACAGTCTGAAACAGACCTGCTATGATTTTCCCACACAACCACCTCTGGGGTTTACAGAGGATGGTCCAAAGAAGAGAAAATATCCAGTGAGCGGCAGCACTTGGGGCAAAAATGCCTTGTTGATGCCAGAGGTCTGAGGAGAATGGCTGAACTTTTTCAAGCGGCTAGGAAGGCAACAATAACTCAAATAACTACTCGTTACAACCAAATTATGCAGAAGAGCATCTCTGAATGCATGATGCATGGAACCTTGAGATGGACTACAGTTTCAGAAGACTGCACTGCCTACCACTTCTGTCAGATAAGAGCAAGAAAATGAGTCTATTATTCACATGAGTTCACCAAAACTGGACAATAGAAGACTGGAAAAACATTGCCTGGTCTGATGAGGCTCAGCTTCTGCTGTTACATTCAAATGGTATGATCAGAATTTGGTGTAAGCAACATGAAAGAGACATCTTGCTTCGTATTAGCAGTTCAGGTTGCTGCTGGTGGTGTTGTAATGGTGTGGGGGATATTTTCTTGGAATGCTTTGGACCCCTTAGTACCAACTGGGGTCGTCTAAATGCCACAGCTTACCTGAGTATTGTTGCTGACCATGTCTTTCCCTGAATGACCACTGTGTACCCATCTTCTGATGACTGCTTACAACAGGATAATGTGCCATGTCACAAAGCTCAAATCATCTCAAATGGGCTTCTTGAACATGACAATGAGTTCTCTGTACTCAAATGGCCTCCACAGTCACCAGATCTCAATTCAATAGAGCGTATTTGGGGATGTGGTGGAACAAGAGATTCACATCATGGGTATGCAATCAACAAATCTGTAGCAACTGCATAATGCTATCATGTCAATATGGAACAACATCTCAGAGCAATGTTTCCAGCACCTTGTTATATCTATACCATGAAGATTTAAGACAGTTTTGAAGGTGGAAAAGATGATCCAACCCAGTACTAGTAAAGTGTTCCTAATGATGTGGCCAGTTAGCATATATATAACAAAAATTAAGGAAAAGCATAAAAGGTCAACTTTAAGTACTTATTGTTCACTCAGGGGATCAATAAAATGTTTGGTGTTAAGTTGCTTGTCAGAGTGTGTGATGGACTGTCAATATGTGATGGACTAGCTAATTGTGTAGGCTACTCAGCGCTGATTACATTTTTTTTACCAGTGTGGTGGCAGGCTGTTGAACAACTGAGTGGTTATAGCTGCGAAAAAACTTAGATAGAAACCCCAAAAACTCCATTTGAGCAAGAAGTTGGTGACAGTGGGGACAGTATGGTTCCAGCAGAACCATACTCAGGTGAGAAGCCATCAGCTGTGGTGGAGGGGAAAGCAAAGAGAGATCAGAGAGACAACAAAAAGTATAACAATGAACACTTGGTAGGATGGCGGGGTCATTGACCCCAGATGAGCAACTTGCAGTTCTTGATTCAGGAATACAGGGTGAGGGGGAAATTGAAAAGTAACAAGCAGTACAGAACAGAGATGTTCTGCTGCACTGGATGATGCATTATTTAGGGATTTGCTCAAAGTAAGCCTTTTGACTGTTAGATTTATACTAAAATAGTCACTGAGAGCAAAGCAGAGGTGCTAGCTCTCCAAACAGCAGTGGAGCACATCACAAGCAACAGACGTACCAAAACTGTCATTTTGACTGACTCCAAGGCAGTTCTTCAGTCAGTGACGTCCGATGCCCCAGACCAAGAGATGCAGAAGCTACAGGAAGACTTGTTCCCCCTTTCTGAAGGTTGCACCTTGGTCTTGCAGTGGATCCCTGCTCACTGTGGGATTTAGGGAAATGAGATGGCAGACTAGTTGGCCAAGACTGGGCGCAGAAGACCCTAGCAACCATCCTCCTCCACCTACCAGGAAGCCAAGACGCTGCTAAAAAACAAGAAAAAAGCAGAATGGAAGAAGACAAGGGGCGACCATGACCCAGTCACCGACCCCATCAACCAGCTTCAACACAGTGAGCAGACTACCATCTTCAGGCTGAGGACGGGCCATTGTGGCTTGTGTGCCCACCTGAAGCATATTGCCATCGCTGCATTAAGCTCCTGTGACTGCAGGGCAGAACAGACAGTTCACCATGTCCTCCAGGACTGTCCCTCGCTGGTGGTGCACAGAAAGCAGACATGGCCACAGGAGGTGTCAACTGCCAGAAAGCTGTGGGAAATGGCAGAAGACAGTTTACGGCCTCATGTAGACTGAGGCTATAGCACTGCCAGAAAGAGCTTTTCCCGCGACCTCACCATACTACGACGTATACCGGCGTACTTCAGCATTCTCTTAACTTATACAAAACTTACCTAGAAGTTAACTGACGTAGGCCAGCGTAACTGCAGATTTTTTCCTACGTTGGCATACGCTTGTTAACTCGTCAAGGTGTGACAGGGGCTTAATAGGGGATCATTTGATTAGTGGGGTTTTCTTTTTAATACTGAAGGGACTTTACCTTACAGTGTAAAGTGCCTTAAGGTAACTTTTGTTGTGATTTTGTGCTATATAAACCAAACTGAATTGAACAGCTAGCCTAGTATCAAACATCTAAACGCAAGGAGGTAGGTGTATCATTGTCAGAGTCTACAATCAAAGAACACCTTCAAGATTGCAAATAGAGGGTTACAGCAAGATGCAAACCACTGGTTACACTCAAAAACCAAGCTTAAGACATTAATTATGCTGTAAATGGACCTAATGAGGGCATTTATGTAAAGTGAGTAGACGGCACATGCAAACACTCACGCTCTTGTGGGTTGTGGACCGACAGCTGGTCATTCTCATTTTTTGGCCAGATGAGCTAAAAAAAGCTTTGGCCAGAAAAACCCAGGATCAACTTGTACCCGAATGATGAGAAGAGAAAAGTAAGGCAAACAAATGGGATATTGTTCAATGGCCAACTCAGTCACTAGATCTCAACACAACAGAGCAGCTTTTCAGTAAAGTTCAGTTTTCAAAACTGAAGGCAGAGATATGCAGTAAAGGCCTGGCAGAGCATCTCATGGGAGGAAACAACACTGGGCGATGTCCATGGGTTTTAGACTTCAGGCACTCATTGACTAGAGAAGATTTTCATCCAAACTAAGCCTCTGAAAAGCGAGGACTATGGCTGATAATGGCTGTAATTATGTTAACTAATGTTTTCATCAAGCCAGACCCTCATACAATGCATACTTTTAATGGCAAAAGGCTATAGAGCAGAAATGTTTGAAACACACTACTATAATAATGATAAAAAAATACAGGCCAAGGGTAGGGTCTCTGCAGATAAACACACAACCACATACATTTACTGGGTCATGCGTCATGATTAAGCGATTGCTGTTCATGAGTGAACACATAATTTTTCAGGAAAATCTTTCAAATCATACCTTTAAGTTGTGGAGTCATAAAAACACTGCATGTGTTGCTTTTCATTAACTCTTATGAGTATCAATAGCGCTCAATATAATTTCTTTAAATGTAACACTTTTCCTTCCTTGTTTCCTTTTATTTCCTGTACAATACTGTTGAATAATAAAACCATAATTAGTGCAACTTTTGCAGCCTCTAAATCATACAATTGTTTCCCACTGTTTTAGATTGACTAAAAGGCACTTACTGAATCACTTCTTTGTAGCCACTCTATAGGGGAATAGTTTTTTTACCTGCTAGAGAAAAACTGTACGAAAACTTTTTTTGAGGCCTTTCTTTCACAGCAGAGAAGCATTCAAATGATTTAAATCTGCATCCTTAAAGGCTATGCAAACTAAATAACTAAGTGGGTGTACAACAGACAACCCCTTAGCCCCAGTCGATTTAGTGGGCTTTCTCTCAAATAAATTCTGATAGTCTCCAAGGTAATTTTTCTCCACCTACGGGAAGTGAAAAATTCAAATATGAGAGCAAAAATCTGTTTGAAACAGCAGTGAGGTTTCCATTCAGAGAAAGATGGATTCACTAGTATTCAATCTTTTCCCCTCATATAAAGCAGTCAGAAAGCAGTAGAACAGGTTAGCAAGTTAGGTTGTGTATTCACACTTTACGTGTGGCTCACTGTGTGTAAGTATGGATCTCTGAGGGCTGGCATCTGTTGCAATCTGTACCTGTGTTTCAGTGCACTTACTCACCTTCCCGTGAATCTTAGCTCCCAGGGGGAGTCTCCGTGTTGCTATAGAGACCAGAATACAAAACATTGCTGAGGAGAAGGCAACGGCAGCAAACACGAGACCCCAGGAGAGGCTGCAGAAGTAACAGGAGCTCTCAGCAGATGTGCACACCAAGACGTGCACTGAGGCAAGAAACAGGCACAAGAGGTAGAAAGGCAGGGAGAGCAGGGCCGAGAGGATGGGGAGGTCCACTGCTGCAGCACCACTGAGGGCTTCAGGCATAGCCAGCAGTAATACCAACAGGAGCTTAAAGCCAGAAGAGAGGGGGAGAGAGGAGGAGAGAGTAAGTTTTTTTTACAAATCTGATGAAATCACAGTAACATACAGTTGTATAACTTGAACAATTTATGAGAAGCATAGAGACCACATTTGGTTTTGGCAGTTCTAGCGCAAAATTAATGTAGAACAGGTCAATACATTACAGTTTTTAATATTCATATATTTTTAAATATAATATTTACAATATAATCCAATATTTAAAATCCAATATTACAATAATTTTAATATTTGCTTTTCATATTTTTTCCCATATTTTCTTTTACTGTTCCATGCTATTACAATGGTGGTTGCTCCAATTAAACATGATCAAAATAATGAATTCAGTGTAAGTACAAGTAATCTCTGTGAGCTAAAAGCTCAGACTTGAGACTGCTCTATGAACTCAGTTTCCAACATCCCTCTTCGTTCAATAAGAGGAAATATCCCTTTTAAGGTCAAACATTCTGTTAAAGAGGGGCAGAAGAAAGCTGGCTTAAAGGCAGGGTGGCCTTAATGGGAGAGGAGCTAAAACAGCTAATTTTACACAGTGGATGAATGGGTAGCATGTATTAAGGCCTAGAACATGATCAATAAGGATTATTTTAAACTGTGAATCATGCAAAGCCACAAATAAAAGTAAAAAAGCTTTTTCTCCTGTCTTCATTGCCAGAAATATCTGCACTATCAAAAAGAAAATGTTTAATTGCCAGCATGGCCCTTGGTAAGGGTTTTCTTTTCATTTTGTATTTTTGCTGCACACCAAACACTAACAATGACAGACTTTAGAGTACCTAAGATCAATAAAATTCTTCTGTCCTTACCTGAAACACGAATACCATGCCTGCAATCATGGAGTACATGTCGTACTTGCCCAGCTGTTTGCTTAGAGCAGCGCTCATGGCAGCTAGGGCCTCCAGGTACTGCTTCAGGACCTTTTTGCCCATGTTGGTCAGCACCTCTGAGGTGTTTCCTTCCAAGTAGAGCTTCATCCAGTTCCCATGAGCCTTTTCTGCCACACGAAACTGCTCAAACCCTGCCTCTGGATTGGAACGAAGTGACAGGGGAAAATGTTTTAATGTACCATGAATGCTTTATGTGGAATTTCATCAGCTTTACAGTGTTTAATTTTCACATTATTACCGGGTGTGCAGCCATATCATTAATCAGGAGAAACTTTATGAACATGCAAATACTATGGCTTAGCCTTCTGATAATTGAGATAAACTTTGCCATCCAACTCCCTGCAACTTAAGTGCAATATTCTTAATAATATAGTATGTAACAGTTGCCAGCTGCGCACATTATTTCCTCATAATAATGAACAATCTGTCACCTTATTGTGACATATTAATTAATTACAGGGGAATTAATTACAATGTTAAGCTATGGCTGGCTGACATTGGTATCACTTGTAGAATTTTATCTTTTTTTTTTTTTGTTTTTAGCAACTACCTCAAAAACAAAACTGAACCGCAACATCAGTGATGGAGTAGCTCTTCCAGGTCTTGATCTATCAGAATTCATAGGTTATTGTAAAAAGTGAAGTACAGAAAGAAAATGATAAGTTTTCTTATGATTGGTATGCTCTTCTGTTCTCTCCGTTCTCTCTCTTTGTTGTGAATTTGCACAATATAAACAAAACTGAACTGAACTAAATGGCACTGGTTGGCTGTATTGCACAAAGTAATGACAATTAAAAGAAGTCAAGGAGAACCACAAAAAGCCACACCCTGGACCAGCTAATCTTATTCTCCACCAAATGAAAGTGTTTTGAGTTCAAGAGTATTATGCCTGTATGACTAGTTTTAACCATGGCCATAAAAACATGAAAAAGTGAACCTATTAGCATGTCATAGCATTAACTGTATCACTGATGTCATAGTGATGACAGGATAGCCCCAACCACGCTAATGTTAAGGACTCAACCAATAGGGCTACTCCATCTATGATCATGACCATCACCATCTAACGGGATACAAGTGGTATGCAAAATGTGTGGCAAATTGATATTATAGTCTATCACAGCGCTCTTAGCAGTAGGTCTATCATCTAAAAAGAAGAGAGCCATCAAAGATCTGTCAGCACAATAGGCATAGCGAATCTAAGAATAGCAACAGTGGAACGCTGCAAATTGACCTTCAAGCTTTCCACTTGTAAAAGTGGGAAGTTATGGGGATCATGTTGGTGAACAAGGTTATTGCTCTCTTACTGCTTGCCACGATCCAATGCTACACCTATGCCACAGGGGGTGGCAGTGGGTCAGTATGACAGTGAATGGTTAGGAACCAGAGGGCTGCTGATGTGGCACTGGCTCGAAACTTGCCTGTGGCATTTGGAGATCTTTGGAGGCTGGAGCCACCCCATACCACCGACATGCGTGCCCCAGAGCAAAGCACGAAACCACCACCGTGCTCCTTGGCACGTGCAATGGGCTGCATTCTCTCCTACCTCTGTTTGTGTGTGTGTGCGCAGCTATATCACTCAACTGCATATTAAGTGTGTGCATACACTACTTGTCAAAAGTTTGGACACACCTTCTCATTTAATGATTTTTCTTTATTTTCATGACTATTTACATTCTAGATTCTCACTGAAGCCACCAAAATTATGAATGAACACACATGAAATTATGCAGTGAAGAAAAAAGTGTGAAATAACTCAAAATGTGTTTTATATTTTAGATTCTTCAAAATAGCCACCCTTTGTTTTGATTACTGCTTTGCACACTCTTGGCATCCTCTCGATGAGGTTCATGAGGTAGTCACCTGAAATGGTTTTCCAACAGTCTTGAAGGAGTTCCCAGAGATCCTGAGCACTTGTTGGCCCTTTTGCCTTCACTCTGTGGTCCATCTCATCCCAAACCTTCTTGACTGGGTTTAGGTCAGGTTGTTGTGGGGGCCAGGTCATCTGGCGCAGCACTCCATCACTCTCCTTCTTGGTCAAATAGCCCTTACACAGCCTGGAGGTGTGTTTGGGGTCATTGTCCTGTTGAAAACAAAATAATGGTCCAACTAAACACAAACAGGATGGGATGGCATGTCGCTGCAGGATGCTGTGGTAGCCATGCTGGGTCAGAGTGCCTTCAATTTTAAATAAATCCCCAACAGCGTCACCAGAAAAGCACCCCCACGCCATCACACCTCCTCCTCTG
>VUQH01074589.1:0-12553 GCA_015106775.1 Etroplus canarensis
GTTTAACTTAATTATTAGCTATGTACCTTCAGCTACTGTCTTGTATTCTCCCCAAAGGGTCACCACAGTGGATTAGTTCACATCAGTAATTTGGCAGTAAGTTTTATGCCAGATTCCTGATGCAACCATCCATGGTGAGAGGGCCTTGTGTCCCCACCCGCAATTGAATCAGGGACCTTTCACTTCTAGGGCTAATGTGTAAACCACTGCACTACATGGACACTAATTTAATTATTGACTTTAATACAAAGTATTGCATGTCTCATTTCCCACATAACACTTTTCCTTTAGGAAAAGTACATTTTACAGTTAATGTCTGATTTTAGTTTTTCTTAATTAAAATTTCAAGTTAATTGAAAAAAACGTATAATGAAATTGATTGACAGTGTACTTCATTACGGAAGTTTATCTCATAATACCAACAGCTTTTAAAGATGCATGCAACTATAAAATGTACTTTTACTGAAGGGAAAGTGTTACATTGGAAATGAGTAATGCAATACTTTGGCATAAAGCTAATAATTAAGTTAGTGTCCCCCATAGTGTAGTGGTTTACACATGTGCCTTACAAAGGAAAAGTCCTTGGTTAATTCCGGGAGGAGACACAAGCCCCTCTCACCATGGAGGTCTGTCTCAGGAAGGGCATCCAGTGTAAAAGCCAAATTACTAATGCGGACTAATCGGCTGTGGTGACCCCCTTGGGAAGAATCAGAATCAGAATACTTTATAAATCCCAGGGGGGTGAATTACTAAATACAAAGAAGATGCTGAAGGTACAAAGCCAAAAAATTAAGTTAAACTTTTTGAAATTGTTAATTTGACTTAGCTGAAATTTAAGTTAGAATAATCCAAAATTATAATTTAAAGACATTTAAAGACATTTAAATTATTTAATGCATCTAACTTAATCTGTTGAGTTGATCTGATTTGTAATCTTGATTTAAAGAAATTTAATTCAATCATGTGTTACCAGTCAGCATAATATAATTAGGCTGTTTCAACAAAAGTGTAGCACACTATTGCACTTGCCTGCTGACACATATTAAAAGGGCCTCTCACTAAATTACTATAAGCAATTGTGTCTGCAACTGTCTGTCTGTCCCTATATTTTATAACACATTGCTGCTGTTGGTTAATAAATTTACTGACCCCATGTAATTCTCTTCATAGCTTGACCTAGGTTTAGTATTCTGAAAAGTGGATTCAAATGAGGGCTTGCAGTACATTTAAAAAAGACAAAGCAGACGACATGTATTTGTGATAATGTTTAAAGATTTATCCCTTCAGCAGGAATTTGCCTGGGGGGAGTGTCACAGATGAAAAAGGAATGTCGGACAGCACAGACGAATGGTTCAAACTTTATCTCTTTTGGTCTTTTCACATGGTTTATAGATAGTAAGAAAAAGAATGATGTCAGGTTTATCCTTTAAGCAATCCTTTTCTTAAAAGAAACTGTCTTCTGAACGTTGGATTCTTTTGTGTCACTGTTGGTCTGTAGAGGGTGAAACATAACCCTGGCTAAAACAATGATGACTGTGCATCTACAAGCATTTGTTTTTTTGGTTGTTCTGACAGCCTAAGGGTAAATTACCTATCATCAGTGAAGGTGAACTGAGGAAATTGAACTTAAATTATTAATGTAATTTTTATAGCACATGCTCCCTCCTCCACAGCCTCCACAGAAAAAAAACTAATTAGGTTTTAAGTTGTTATCAGCAGGTGTGCGTCTCCTCGTGTTCACAAATGAGCCAACACAAGTAGCAATGCTTAGTCTAGCCCTAACAAAGTACCTAATAAGATACAAGAGCACAATTCCCATGTATTTTTAAAGAAGGCTTGCGATTATGCTCTAATCACTGACTCTAACACTGTTTGTGGTGAAATGCTAAGAAAAAAAACATTCTAAATTATTTACAGATTTTAGTTGCTAGACACAAAGCTGTCCTTTGCTCTTCTGGGGCAAAGCAGTATTGACTTGCATTCTATTTTTTGACAGACATAAGGCTAGAGAAGCTAGAATTTGAATTTATTTTTAAAATTACTTAATCACTGTTAAAAATGTGCCAAATAGTTAAGAGGCTGATTCTAATTTGCATCACTATTGAGCTTTAAGAGAGGTCAGATCATTTACAAGTGAGTTTCAAAGAGGCCAAATCATCTGTGACCAAACTGAAGGTGCATCAGTCAAAATAAACTGCAAATTTATAATATACCAAGGGGAACAGACTGGAAAATCATGAAAACTTGCATGAACAAAGAGAAAAGGGAGCTAACTAACTGAAACCAACAAAAAGGCTTATGGACACAGTCTTAATACAACGCGGGTTATTATAATTTTCCTCTGTGAGCAGCTCAGCACACATTTTGCTCCTCCAGCTATGGGAATATATTCTATGTACATTTTTGCATTCTGTTCTTTTTATTTTCTAATGTGCTATTATGATTTTTAAGGTTTGGACATAATCAATACTGTTACTGTATATGTGTACGTTTTTACAGACTGACTTAGTAAACATGGAGAGTCATGAATTTCTGGAAGTTTAAAAAAAATTGCTGGCACTTTAAACTATGTGATGAACGGGCTTTAATCAGGACAAAAATCTTAAGTGCAAAGGAACACATACTGAATCTGAGATGAAAGCCAAAATGTGTCCTTTTTACATTTCAGCTTTTACTTTATATGTTCTGGTAGGTTTTGTTACCTTTGAACGCATCCAAGTTAGCACCCTCTCAATCAAAGATGATGAAAAAAACTTCCAAGTCTGAAAAGTGGAGCCAAAGTGAAAGCACTTTAAAGAAGTTAGTCACTGAGGGTGACTCCTCTGGTTGCAAAAACACTTCTAGTTGTATAGAAGTCTATGGGAAAACAGCCCTCAGTTCACACTTTAGTGATGAGTTTATATCCTCAATTGTTACTTTCAAAGTTTTTCTTCTTCTTCTCCTCCTTCTCTCCTGTCCTTTGCATTCTCTTCTGTTACGTCAACCCTCTGTATGTCCTCCTCTTTATGTCCAAGCCATCTCAACCTTGCCTCTCTTAGTTTGTAGCCAAACCACTAAATCTGAGCTATCCCTCTGATGTACTCATTTCGAACCCTGTCCACCCTGATCACTCCAAGTAAAAATCGTGCTATCTACAACTCTGCACCTCTAGCACCACCTCCTTTTAGTAAGCGCTACTGTCTCCAAACCATACATCACAGCAGATCTCACTACTGTCCTGTAAACTTTCCCTTTTACTCTTGCTGCTATCCTTCTGTCACAAATCCCTTCTGACACTCTCTCTGATCTCCACTCACTCCACTCTGCCTGCACTCTCTTCTTCACCCCTCTTGCGCATTGTTGCTTTGGATGGTTGACCCGAGGTATTTAAACTCATCCACCTTCACTACCTTTGTTCCCTTGCATCTTCACTATTCCACCTGCTTCCTTGTATTCATCTTGCTTTTTCTGACTTTCATTACTCTTCTGTCCAGTGCATGCCTCCACATCTCCAGGCTCTACCTCCTGCTCCCTGCTCTCACTATAGATAACACTGTCATCTTGGCATACTGATGATCCACATATTTGATTTATTATTGATTTTACACTGAATGCCCTCTCGAACGTAACTCTCTCTATTCATCTATACTTGGGACTGCCACTAGGAGTACACTGACTTATGCACCCCCCACAGCTGGGTTTGTTACTTACAAAATTGATTTTGTAAATTATCCAATACATTATGGTTCACATTAAAGTAAGAAAGGATCATAAAACCCTCAGGTTCATTTGACATGACAGCATTTCATTAAGTGATGGGTGTTGTCAGGGTGGCTGCTCCCATCTTTTATATACAGGGGATGCTGTCAGTTATGCTAAGCTACGTTAACTGGCTGTAGTTTCAAATGTATCAAGTCTTCACCTCTGTCAGACAGGAAAGTGAAAAAGCATACTGTAAATTCTATAATGTCAAAAAATGATTAACATCATACTGTATGTAGTGTATCTTTTCCAAATTTAAAGAGCAAAACATTCAGAATTTGCCACCAAAATGTTACTCTTAAACTGCCACAAAAGTAATAATAAGAAGCTGTGGATTGGAGTAAATGTAGCTGTGACACATCACTTCAGAAAATACATTACACCAGGTTAAGGGCTAATACATCCAGGCTGTTTATCATTTTGTGTGTAAATAATGATACAAGACTGATGATTAACATATCCAAGCTGTTAAATTACAAAAACTGGATGACTGCTTAATTATTTACACCATGTGGCTCTCTCCTTATTCCAGTGCATGTGATATAAATACCCATGGACGATGATTACACAAAAGTGAACAACTGGCATCTCGCTCTTAATCATGTAGTATTTTTTTTTAACACTTAACAAATTAAAAAGGAAATCATATCCAGATGCAGCGGTCAGCCTGTGACAAACACTGCCAACATTTTTGAATGGCACAGAATGGTAATTTACTTCTATGAATACCTCCTCTCATCAATATCTCCATCTATTCATTTCTCCCATGTAGGTCGTCACCAGTTTCATGACTGACTCTGCACCTGCAAACATGATGTATGCACACATGTCACATCTGCCATTTGCATTCTGCAGCTAATCCCTCCCAGCAAGAAGGGTTATTACCCTGCTTGCCAGTCAAATGCTGCAGAAAAACAGGCAAATATGGTGTCTGCGTGGACATGTATTTATGGACATGAAGGGAAGAAAAATCCCCCAGAGGGTAAGAAGCAGCAGGGGGTTCTTTAAAATTATCCAACCATTCTACAAACATGGATCTGACGCATGTAAAACCTAACTGAATTGCACATGCAATGACCACCCCCACTTACCATATAGGCAAGACGTTGCCAGTCTCATACAGTACATGACACCCACGCTGAGATTATGACCATCTATTTGCATGATATGCTTTTTAACAAAATCCTCCTTTACTCAAAATATTCTACTAATATTCATTTTCAAAGTAAAATTGAGTGAGCTGTGGTGCTCTAAATGTTTTAAAGTGTTTACTTAGAGTGCGTATCCAATGATGTTGAATGAAAAGCAAATTAGATTGTCTCATTTCAACAGCGCACATGCCCACACACAGGATAGTCTGAAATGTGATTTGTGCAGTCAGGCTGCAACACACTTCTTCAGTTGAATATCAAATCAATGGTTTAAATCTGATTTGTTAAAACGTATTTCCAAATGTTGTTTTGCTTTTTCAGGCTGCAAAGCGTGAAATGTCTGAAATGTTACTTGGGCTGCCAATTAAGCTTTTGACTGTCCCACTGGCATTGATCATTATACAGAATATTTGCAACAAGTAAATTCATTCCCACTGCCAATGCAGTAAGTTCTTAATGGACACTGTGCTGAAAACCACAATCCATCTTTTAGCAAAGAGATATGCTCTCATATTTTTAATGTCTATGAATTGTTTAACAAACAGTATTGACACATATTCAGATACAGTGAGTTTCTTTGTATAAACATCGTAATTTACACAAATGTGTGCATTGTGCACTCATGCAAATAATGTATACCAGCCATAATGTCCTAGGATTTACTCACTTTTACTAATATAAACAAACATAACATTTCAAACAAAACCACAGCGTCAGTTTTCTACCCAAACCCACATTCAAATAGACATATCTGTCCTCCCTCATTCACAGCATTAAGGGTATCACATCAAAACACATGCACATAAAAAATGTGCTCAGTGGAAATCCCAATGTGAGTAATCTCATCAGAAGAGTGTTCAGACAGGTGGCTGTGTGTAGGCAGACCTACTTGATCCAGGAGACAGTGAGCACCAGAGAGATAAACAGTGATAAAGTCCCCAGAGCAGACATGAAACAACTTGGATCAAGCCACAGCTTTGTGCAATCATGTATTTGTGTTGCCATATGTGTCTGCATCAGCTTCATATATCCTGAAAGACCTTGGTCTGATTTGCTGCCCTGTGGGTGTGTCTAAAGTTTAAACTGTAGACTATCATGCAATGAGTTCTGGGACCAAAAGCATCTTCCAAAATATGATCTGTTTTGACTGGAATAAATGTGGGTAACTAGAAACATTACAAATTAAAAAGAATGAGGGGTAGGGGTGTATGGGGGAAGTTCGATGCCATACCTACATCTAGTCCCTTGTACTCTGTACTCAAGGGTCAGACAATACCCATTACTGAACTCAACCTGTACAGTCACGATGACACTGTACTGACAAAATCTGTCGGCAGATGGACACATAAACACATGCCAAAGTAAAACCTTGGGAATATTTCTTGCTACAGTAGTTGGCATAATGGCAAACACAGAGACTCACAAGGTGAAAACAATACCAGCCGCACTGTCTCAGCTGGTAAACACGGTACAATAAAACTTGCTGCAGTCTGAGTCCCAAGGGCACCCAAACATGGCCTTATCTAACCTGACAGGCTGCGAGGAGTCGAGCTGGTAATGTCTGTAAATGTTAAAATCGTGTATCTTTGTGAATTTTTGTTTGAAAGCACTACAGTAGCTGTTCCAGCAGTATATTCAAGCAATGCATTTACTCTTGTCTGTTATACAAGGTACAGCTACCTTCTGCAAATTTTAGTTATAAAACTGACAAGGATGGAATCCCTTTAGTACCACCAGGAGAGCTGCAATTCAGCGACTGAAAAAATATGACACAAAGGATTTTTTAAATCCTTTTATAAGTCATGCTTTGTTGGGGTACTGCAATAAAGTTAAAAACTACAGTCCTGAACACCTTACCCTAAACCCTCAGTAACTGTATCATGTGGAGTTTTGGGGGCTTAATGACTTTTTTGTCTGACTTTCACAATGAGCCCCTCAATAGAGCACTAAATCCTCGCATTGGGGTGAACTACAAAAGGCGGTATTTGCAGCCAACCACCATTTTACAACTGACTGCAATATGTCTGACCTTTAAAACGTGTTCTATTGTCTCAGATATTAAAAGGAACCTTGCCACCGAGGAGTGGTTAAATGAAGATAGATTTGTGTTTTTAATGATACAAGAAATTAGAACTGCTAAAAATTCACCAGACAGATTTTGGCTGGGGATCCCTCTTTTGGCTGACCACTGTTTCATAATGAGCTGAAAAAAATCTATATGCTTCTCAGAGCAGTGTTTACTATACATGGGTATATTTGTGCCAGTAGGCCTTAATATCAACATTTACTCCCACATATTGATTTTCTATTTTTATTTTCACTTTTGAAAATGGGTAAAACCTTATTTCGCTGGAGAGCTGCATACTCTCTCTCTCGCACACACACACACAAGCAAACAAACGGGAAGCAAACCCCTCTGTGAATAGCTCCTCCTCTCCCTCCACACTATGTGAATCAAAATATGAACATGAGCGAGAAGAGAGACTGTTGTTGGTGCCTCCCTGCAGAGAAGACAGCCTCCTGCATTCCTAAATAGAATCAATCCAAAGTTCAGTTTTTACAGCTCTGCACCGATTTGTTCAAAATCAGTGCATTCCAGCTTAACTATGTTTTCACCACACTGTGAATCTTTCAATAATTAGCAAACACGAAGAGCCTCGCTGATCAAGATAGCCACTGGCATACTGGCCATCGTCATCCTGAGATAAATCCCAATGGCCACCACAAAGATAGATCTGTGGACCTTCAAAAAATGAAAAATGAAGTTTTCACTGACCCTGTGTCTCTTTTTACCTGTTTTTTTAGGCTGTTCATATAGACTACAGCCATGAAAAAGAAAGTACACCTTTCAGTCCTAAGGTTTAACGTATCAAAAACATAATAATATAAAATCACCTGGTCCTCAGCAGGTTCTAAAATTAGGTAAATACAACCTCAGATCAACAACAACACACAGCCAAGCTTTCTTTGCATTAGCTGGCTTGACAAAACCTAAAGTTGCAGTCAGTGAGAATAACAAAGGTGATCAACCATCTCTGTCAACGCAGGCTTTCTGCTTCAGGATCCGTGCACAAAAAAGGGGTTATTTGATGTTCCATGAGACTTTTCGTTTGCACAAAATGGATCAGCTGAGCACCATCTACTCTAATCAGAGACATTATCACAGAAACAGGCCATATGGAACTATAAAGGACATCAAAAATATAATATGGAATGCTGTTGCTACAAATAAGAAGGCAGAGCAATGCTGCAGAAACCCATTAATCTTGAACTTGGGAAGCATAATCATTTATTTTACCACTGAATTTATGATAATCAAGAACACACCAAGCAGTTAAATAAACATTAATTTGCAATAATATATTCATTTCACAGCTCAGTGTGCGCTCGGTGCTGCTGTTTATTTCTAATGTGACAGCTGCACATTAAAGCTATGACATTTTAAATGTGACATATTTAAAACAGGTCATTCCACATGTTTGGTTCTGGCCCTCTCCTACAGCCTAATAAAGGAGATGTGGAAATCACTTTGGTTTTTCACCAGATCAAAGTGAAATTAAGTTTGACTGAATATTGATAGTGATAAATAGACTACAAATGTAAATGATCAGTTCTCTCATCTGAATTTAAGTAGTTGCAATTCCATTAACGTGAAGGGGATTTTGCAGTAGATTAGGATCAAACCTAAAAATATTTATACATTTTCTGCATCACCAACTGAATACATGCAAATTCCTGTGACAATGTGACACACAGTGTGCACTGCTGTAAGTTTACAGCTGCAAGTCATTTGGTGATATTAGTGAGATATGACTGAATAGTTTGCATATATAAAATGTATTCCTAGAGCAGAGAGTCTATATAGCACTTGAAGTATGCTGTAAATGAAATAATCAGTGAAAACGTGGCACTTCTGGACAATTTTAAGCCAAAACTCTGAACATAAGGCAGCCACCTTCCTCACACTGAAAACTCTAACCCATTAATCTCACTTCATGGTACACCCCTCATATCATTTATTTAACAAAAACTGAGCCACAATGCAGAAGCTGTGTTCGAAAAAAATATGTACACCCCATGATTTAGTAGCTTGTAGAGCCACCTTAAGCTGCAATAACTTAAAGTAATCAGCTTCTGTATGACCTTACCAGTCTTTCACATTGAAGTGAAGGAATTTTGGCCCACTCTTCTTTACAGTATTGCTTCAGTTCATTAAGTTGAAGCACTTAAGGTCTTGTCACAGCATTTCAGTCAGGTTGAGGTCTAGACTGAGGTTTGACTGGCCCATTGCAACACTTTGATTCTTTTCTTTTTCAGCCATTCTGTTGTAGATCTCCTGGTGTACTTGGGATCACTGTCATGCTGCATGACTCAATTTCAGCCAAGTTTTAGCTTTCAGACAGATACAGAATACTTTGGTATACAGAAGAGTTCATGACTGACTTAATAACTGCAAGGTGGCCTGTCACTGCAAAACAAGCCCAAATGATCACCCTTCCACCACCATGCCTTGCCAAATGTTGCGCTGTGCTTTATGCCCAAACATCTCCATGTTGATTACATCTGTCCAAAGGATATTGTTCCAGAAGTCATGTTTGTTTTTTTGTTTGTTTTTCAGATCCAACTTGCTGCCATGTTCTTTTTAGAAAGAAGAAAACCTCTTCTTTCTGGCAACCCTTCCAAATAAGCCATGCTTGTTCATCCTTTTTCTAATTGTAGTGTCATGTTTAGTTCATTCTTTTTGACTGCAATTAGAGACTTGAAACTAGCAATTGAAACCATAATCATATCAGAAAAGTGTTCCCTCTCATAACAGAGAAGGGGAACCAAAGAATGACTTTCCTATTGACTTCTAGCCCTTTGCAACCAAAGGAATAGAAAGTTTAAGGAAATTCCACATTGGCTTGACTCTTTAGATCTGGAAGCTATGTTCATCCTTTATATACCGTCTGTGGGTGGATATTAGTAAGAGCTGGGTGGGTGCCCCAGGACTGGGCTAAAGGAGGTAATTAACCCTCAGCAACCCAATCACTGACCAATGTCACCCAACTGCTTCAAACACTGCTGACAAAGCAGCACGTGAAGGTCAGTGAAACTGTGAGTCTAACTAATCAAGAGAGTGCTATAGGAAGGGGAGGGCAGTTGCCAACATATACAGCATGTGTATGTGTTTTCAACTTATCTGACACAAAGTGAAGCAAGAGACATGTATACTATTTATGGATATTCCCCCTACTTTCCCTCAGTGAGTAACCCTGTCAGTGAGTTTCCTTTTCTTATTACAAAATGTGTTTTCTTCAATTATTACAAACCAGTATGTTCCAGTCCATGTCCAGCATCAGTGCTGCTTTTTCCAAGCCTTGCCCCCCCTTGTTTGCTCTTTTACCCGATTGTGCTAGTACCCCAGCTCCTTCTCCAGTAAAGCTACATGTGCAATCAACCACCTGGTTTACAGTGTGGCTAGGTTGTTAATCAGGGTTGCTGTAGAAGTACTCTTATTCTGGGTTCATTTAAAAGTACACACTCTTAACTAATTCCATCACAGCTGTTGTACATTTTGTGTACTTGTCATTGTAAAGTGCCTTCAGTGAACCTAGAAATTGGCCCAGGCGTTAGTTTACACTTTTGAAAACACAAACACACATACACACACACACACACACACACACACACACACTTGGAGGATTAGTTTAGTAAGCAAGAGTAGGTTCCTTGTTCATTATTTCGTTTTGACAGAGCAGTCAGGAACCTGCAAACAACTGTTAAGTTAGGAGTTTCTTTGGGTTGAATTAATTTTTTGTTATAGCCACTAAGTGCTACTTCATTCATAAAGACTTGTCATTATATCCTCTGATGGCAAAATCCACATCACTCAGACTCTGCAGACCCTCACACACTAATGCATTAAGTGTTACAGCATATGCATCAATGGAACAGAGCCTCAGAGGGATTCGGGGGCCCTTAGGCTTGAAACCCAATTTCAGTGTGGAGGCATTGGTAACTTTGTTGAGCAAAGTTCACATTAGTTGAACTTTGACTACTGTGCACTCAGAGACTAATGCTGGCAGAAGGACAAATTGAGCAAAAGAATAATTCCCTGCATGAAAGAAAATACTTTTTTTTGTGGCGAGACCTTTCCCTGGTTTGTGTGATAGAAGAGGACACAAGGGATAGGGTGAGATGGATGCAGGTGATCTGCTGTGGTGATTGCTAAAGGGAGCAGCAAGAAGAAGAAAAAGAAGAACTAGAAGAAGAACCAGAACCAGAACCAACAAAGTGTCAGGTAATCTCTTAGTACTTAACAACACTATCTTTTCTGGAGTACTTAGCATTAAATCTTTTTGTTCCTATTAAATACATGCACTTTATAAACCAGATCACAAATACACAGATTTAGAGAAACTGTAAGTGATGCTTTAAAGAAGCTCTTTAGGAAATGATGCTGAAACAGGGGCAGGACAATACATCACCTTCAGCAGATTTTAGTGTATGTCTGGTGCTATAGTGCTGGTGCTATATTTACAACAGCCAGATGATGGATGTGAGACAGACTCAAAGTTACCTACACTGGCTGAATTCATGGTGATAAAGGCACTTGTCACCCAGTGCAAAAGTGGGGTAGCTTTGACATTAGTGGAGGTCTATGGCTGTAGATCATAACGGCTATATTTTCAGTTCTATGCCTAATGTTACATGGAGCTTCATATTCATGTGTATGTATGTGTAAGCGTATATTCACAGTACATGTATGCTTATATAAAAGTATATAGGTGTTAGGCTTTATAGATATACACTGCTTGCACAATTATTAGGCAAGTGACCATTTTGACCATATCATCATTTTATACATACTTTCCAACTCCAAGCTGTATAAACTTGAATGCCTATTGGATTTAAGCACATGAGGTGATGTGCTTTTGTGTACTGAGGGAGGGTGTGGCCTTAGGAGATCAACACCCTATATCAGGTGTGGACAATCATTAGGCAGCTTCTTTTCCTCAGGCAAAATGGGCCCTAAAAGAGATCTAACAGACTCTGAAAAGTCAAAACTATAAAAGAAATCTTTCAAAGGGATGCAGAACTCTTGAAATTGCCAAGATATTAGGACGTGACCACAGAACCATGAATCTTTTTGTTGCAAATACCCAAAAGGGTCGTAAGAAACGTGTTGAAAGAAAAAGATGCTGAATGACTGCCAAAGATTTGAGAAGAATCAAGCATTAGGCGACCAGAAAACCATTATCCTCCAGTGCGGTCATAATCCAGAACTGCAACCTACCTGGAGTGTCCAGAAGTACAAGGACAATGCTCCATCTCATGCATCAAAGTACTCCACTGTGTGGCTAGCCAGTAAAGGCCTTAGAGATGAAAGAATAATGACATGGCCCCTTCCTCACCTGACCTAAACCCTATTGAGAACTTGTGGGCCCTGAGATGTACAGTGAAGGAAAACAGTACACCTCTCTGAACAGCGTCTGGGAGGCTGTGGTTGCTGCTGCACAAAAAGCTGATGGTCAAGAAATCAATAAATTGACAGATTCCATGGATGGAAGACTTTTGAGTGTTATTGAAAAGAGGGGTGGCTATATTGGTCACTGATATAATTTTTGAAATGTCAAAAATGTTTATTATTTTCACTTTAACAGATGAAAATAAATAAG
>VUQH01074590.1:0-24628 GCA_015106775.1 Etroplus canarensis
CATTCGGGCCCTCACAACCAGACTGTGTAACAGTTTCTTCCCTCAAGCCATCAGGCTCCTCAACCACCCAGGACTGAACTACACAAAAGTCCCCCTCACACTCACCCACACACACAAACCCAGAACTGCATAACACTGTAAACCCTGTCCCACTCACTCACTCACTCGCTCACTCACTCACTCACTCACTCACTCACTCACTCACTCACTCACTCACTCACAAACACACAGACACACACACACAACCTGCACTACCTCAACCGCTGCTACTGCACATCACCTCTTCTTCTTTCGGTGCTAGTGTCTTGTTCATGTGTTGTCTTTTCATTGTGCCTTTCTTGTGTACTGTTTTGCACAATTTTGGTTTTTGCATTATGTTCATCTGGTTTAGATGAAAAAGGGGTTTGTTCTTTTCATTGTTTGCTGTTCTTTGCATTGTTTGCAACATTGCACTATGTTGCACACGTTGCTTTTTAAATTTTTAATTTTAAATTTTAAACTGTGAAAAAAAAACCCTCCTATCATATGTCTATATGCCTATATGTTTATATGTTGCACCAGATCCTGGAGAAACGCCATCTCATTTCACTATGTTCTGCATCAGCTATATGTGGTTGAAATGACAATAAAAGCTCTTGAATTTTGAATCTTGAAGATTGCCCATCATGGTTGTATTATCAACCTACCTACCTTTGCCAAGACTACAGGTCCTTGCAGGCCCACATCTAGTCTTTCCTCATGTTGATGCTGTGTAAAATACCATGAGCCAGTCCCAGGCACAATATTTATGATATTTTTACTGTCTCTGTGTGATTTATTTTGTCATAAATTCCCAATCTAAAAGTTTCCCCTCTCTCTCTTTCTCCCTTTGTCTTGCAGGACCTCCAGTAAGTACACCAGATGCTGTGTGTGACCTGTATGCGGTGAAGTGACTGAAACTGAATATTTTTGCATTTTGGTGAGGAGTAGCTTAAATGGAAAGTCCCTTGGAACACATCCAATCACAGTATACTGCCTTAACTGGATGCAGTGGTAATCTGTATATGACCCCCACTCTTTTTTTCTTTTTCTTTCTTTTTTTTTTGCTCATGAAATAAATGTATTTTATTCAGTGTATGGTAATTTTAAGAGCTCTAAACTGTCTACACAGTCTAACAGTAGAGATGTTACCAGAGCTCAACCCTGTAGTCTGCAAAGACTAAGGTCCTGAGTTTGAATGTGCTGGCTGGTTGAGGTTTTTCTTTGAGGAGTTTGACTCCTACACTAAATTATTGACTGTAAATTTCCTGTAGGTGTGTTTCGTTCCCTGTCAGTCCACCTCTTGCCCACTGAGTGCTGGTAAAGGCCTCCAAACCCTATGCAAATCTGTGCAGTAAAAGTGACTCACATCTTTGGTAAAATGAAGACCGACAGTAGAAATTAGGCTTTGGTTTTAAGAAAAACCTCCTGACTTTGGAGTCTCAATGGCACATAGTTTAGGAACAGCACTCCAATCAGCTGCTATGAGTTTGACGTTTATATAGCCATGGCCATTTTCATATCCCCTCTGCCAAATATCCCTCCCTGGAAAATTTGAGGATAGTGCCTGTGGAGGAGGTTTTAAGGTACATGAGGTCAGAAAGTGAGGTGTTTTTCCACTAACGCTTTTCCACAGATCCTTCTCAACAGTATCTGACCATTTTAAACTCCATTCAATTTTTATGTATATACCACCAAGCCATAACATAAGACATCTTGGGGCAGTAAGACTAAAACCTTATTTCTTGCATCATGGAGTAGTTCTTCAAGTAAATATTATGAATATACAACTACATTATCCTTCCAGTTATCATATGTGCTGTCTAATCATTTTCAGGCTCACAGGCAATTTGATCCCAGCCCAGCTTGCATGACACAACAGGCAGGGGTATATCTGGGTTGTTTTTTCATCATAGGGCTGACATTTTCATTAGGGAGCTTTAAAAAGCAACATGTCTGTATGGTGAAAACATTTTTGCTATTTACTCTTCTCTTAAAATTGGCTTGTTGTCATCCTTTTTGAAATTAATAGACTTGAGGTCACTCTTGGTCCTTGCTTGAGCTTTATCCATGTAACATAACAATCACAAATGAGAGTGATTTCACTGAACAGGATACCAACAAGGGTCCTACCAGTCAAAAACAACTCTATGAGTGGAGTAAACTTCTAGCTTATACATCCCAAGTCACTTCTCATTGGAGAAGTGAAGTACCCCAAAGACCATACATCCCATGTAAGCCAAAATTACCCCTCTCCATTACCCCCTCCTTGCCTTCTTATTCATTTAGAAGCCAAATGGAAGCCACATGTTGGAGGGTTACTGTGTAATTCAAGTGAAGGGTTCCTTCCGACACCGGTTGACCTTTGCCCCTTAACAGACAGCCCCTGGAGACCCACTCCCTTAACAGGCACACACCTACTTGCAGCTTGTTCACACTCACCACCTAACTCTGCACCTACATGCACTGCATGGTGAATGTCTGATAGATTGCTACAGACTAAACAAGTACCAGCCACAGTGACCCAGAACCATGGTGTAAATTAAATATGGATGTATTATTTGGATTATTTATTGCTAAATACATGCAGTTTTCCTAGTGTTTCAATCAAAAGGCCTTGAAACAACAGCTGTAGCTGCAGTTTCAAACAAGATTTAGATTTTTTTTGACTATATACTATAATAAACCTTTCTGTATGTATTAAATGTCAAAACACCACAAGCGACATTAAAACATTTAGCATTCAGTCATCTTTAACCACCACCACCTCTTCTTATACACACATAAATGTTGCAGATAAAGGTTTCTGTTTTGATTTTACTATGCTTCTTATATCTCTTGTCATTATTCTTTAAAAATAGGTGCCATAGAGGGAGAATACCCTGTTGTAAATCCTTAGACAATTAATCATCATGCATTAACATTATGTTGGCATTTTATAGACAATATCAGTGCTGGCTTCCCTGTAAGACCGTCACATGGCAGTGACTGGCTAATAATTCTCTCATAGCACTCATTGGTCTGATTGTTTTTTAACCAAGAAATAGGCTTCATGTCAATGGTCTGCAGCCAGGCAAGATTTTTAGTGGAGTATTCCTTTATTTTATATGGTATTTTTTAATTCTACCTTTAAGCCATTCAAAATCACTGACACACAATAACTGAACTGATGTTTACAAGTCAATCAGATCCAGTTATTTCGGATGAATGTTTGAGTTCTTCTTCCACCCATAATTACTAATGTGAGAGGAATGATTTCCCCTCTTCTGCTGTCAGCCAGCAGTCACCCACGCACACACACATAGACACACTCTCTCTGGGAAGTGCAGTCCTCTGCTCGAGTCCTCATGGAGTAATATTGATGACATGCCAGAATTCAAGAGCAGGCAGTTATCATTCTCCTCAGTGAAGTGTCAGTGCCTTAGTAGCTTTTGGGAAAATGTCAAGAGTTCCTGTTTTGACTTCCAACTAATTTGCATTGTATTCTTTACTTTTAAGAGCTGCTCACACAAGTTTGAGTTCCGTTCCCTTCGTAAAAGCAAAACACACTTGACTTTTTCCAGAGTGCTCCCTCTTGTTCGTGGTGCCTGCCCATGAGTGAAAGCCATTGTATTCTAGCTCCTTGTGATTTGTTTTTGATGAAATCTACCATGCTGATATGACATCTTATTTGGAGTAGCCAAATAAGAAGTTTAGTGAGGTCAATTCAGGAGGTCCGAGTGGGCTTTTTTATGCAGAAACATGAGTATTTAAAGCATGCATTCTTCTTAAAACAACCTTTGCATGAGTCTTTGTAGTGAAAACTATTCTTTTACATTTCAAACTTATGTTCAAACCATCAAACTTGTATCAAAATGATTTACTGAATGTCTAGTTTTGAAGAGGCATGCTACTGCATCAGCAGGATACTTTCTTTGTTACTGAACTGAAAAAGCCAAGATAAATTCTATTCAGACAAGGTAGTAACTACCTTCAGTCATTTCCATTGGTTTTATTCTGACCTGGTTCCATGCAGGTGTCTTTCATTATGTTAACTTTATCTGTAAAATTTACGCTCCTGGTTGTACCAATTTTCTCCTACCCCTTTTTCAGGGTCCTCCTGGACGAGCAGGCTTTCCGGTAACCCTCTTTTTCTCTTGTGTCTTTGTGTGTTTCCATAGACATAATTTGCATGTGATCGCTGCAGTATTGACATCTCTGCCACAACCTCACATACCAGATGCCGACTTCCACCTGCAAAATATACCTTAAATTATATTGTAGAGGTTTTCAGACTGTGAGGGTCATGCAGGGTAGGGAGTGCTGATTAAAAGCTGCAAAGATACTGCTGAGGCTAAAAGGATGGGTATCCGGTGGTCCAAAAACCCAGAAACAACAGTTATTTATTATGGGTTGGCTAGTGTTCTGAGTGTCTTATATAGTATGATGCTACTGTCCAGTGACAACTATAGCTCGTATTATCCCTGTAGCTGGATTAGGAACCAGGAGACTAACCTCAGACCTCAAAAGTGTCAGGCCTGTTGTAAGCCGCCTGGTTTGTGGTATTCATATTGTAATATGGCGTGCTTATAGTCACAGTAATTAATGACATGAAAGGAACTTAAATTGGGTCTGATTTATTGTCTGATTTTGAGAATCTTCCAAGGAGGCCCTATGTCAGCATATGTATTTAATCAAATATATCAAATTAACGCAAGGTATAACTGGAACCAGAAGGAATGGGGATTAAAGAAGCCCATTTTTGCCCTTGTAGAGTTTCAGCAACTTCTACTTTACAATCGTTTCCTCGCAGTTACTGTAATGCCAATAGCATGTAAGTTGGTATGTAGCATTATTTTGTGCCACTTGCTACATTGTCTTTCTTTAAAGCAGTAGCTGTAGATCAGGGATTGCTACTGGTTCAGACTATCAACAACTGCACTTCATTAGAACTAATTCACTGATACAGATCAGCTACATTTTCAGGAAAAGGGTTGCACTGAACTTTACCATATTTCAGATGCTTAGAATTCAGATGTGTCCAGATGCTTTCAACACTGATTTGAAATGAGTTGGCTTTTGTTACTTCTATGATCACAAACCCCAGAGATGTCAGTACAGCAGTTAAAAAGAGTGCTTATAGTATTCAAAGCTTATCAGTATCTATTGATAACACTGCATGCTCTCAGCTAGATTGCACCATGGCTGCTTTTTTGTTCTGTTAAAAACAGTCAGTCCCCATGTCTGCTACAGCTTAAATGCAAAGCTTATGTACAGTACTGCTTCTGATTTATCTCCACCCCTCTTTTCACTGAGAGCCAAGATTGTGCTCCTATTTCTGCTGACACAACAGTCTCAATATGTCACACCCACATGGTTCCTATCATGACGACCGGTGGTCATCTAGTATCTTACTGTATTCCTTAAAACCAGCAAGTCCCCCATTTGGTTTTGAACAGCTCACTTGTGAAACAGGTCCATAAAGCAGTCTCATGTAGAGAACAGCACTGTTTTTTGAACTTTTGCTGCAGTCTCACTGACAGTCTGCGTCAAAGCAAAGATGAGATTCCTTCTAGGGGTTGTGATTGATTACACCCGTCAAGCAGCAGGAAATAAAATCATGGGCGGCCTTTGCCTGAATGGTGGGGGGTAGGATGTGGTTTTTGGAAAGAGGATGTTTAAGAATTGAAAATCAGGAAGCAGTGTTTTCCAAAGAAGGTGGTTATTTCACATTGTGACATTGTAGGTCTTTGTGGAGACTCAGTGATGTGATGGAGGGATCATAAATTCATTGTTCCCTCCTTTCCCTAATTTTAACTTATATTTCTCCACATTCATTGGATTCACAGCGTGCAGTATTGCTGCAGTCCCCACTAACCTTTTGGCTGCACAAATGCAACTTGGCTGATGCGACTGCAGTCATCTGTGTGACTTGCACTGCTAGAAGTATCAGAATACTTTTATTAATCCCAGGGGGGATTAATTGGGGGTAGGGGTGGGGGTGGGGGGGGGGGGGGTCTGCTGTATTTGTCTGCTCAAAAACTAGTGTGTTTGTGTGTGTGTGTGTGTATGTGTGTTGTATTATTCTGTATTGCAGCACCACTGAATATAAAACCATGCGGGACGTATTAACTCTCAAAATTAAGAATGTTAAAAGGTTATATGAGGGAAAGGTAGATATGCCTCTTTAAGTCTGTTACCATTTAATTGCGCGCGCGCGTGTATGTCTGTGTATCTACTAGCAAAGCAGCTTGCTTGACTCATGTAGGCAGGAGATGAGTTAGTTGAAACATGTTTAGGATGTACAACAGGAGTAGTAGTGATGTAGTGATCAGGTTTCCCCGTGTGGAATGTTTTACAAACATGAACTGGATGAGGTTTTCAAAACACTCAATTCATCTCATAGGCATAAAACTCTACTATAATGAGTGTTGTATTTTGTGGTTACAGCAAATAATCACATTAGGCACTTTGTAAAGCCCTCAGCTCCAGAATAAAACCATTTTTGGTGGTGCCAGATTCTCCCCAAGGCCCTGATTTAAATCAGGACCTTGGACAGAGCTTCAAAGAGCCCAGCTGTAGCCTGACTGTATTTATAGGCTTTAAAAAATATGCCACAAACTAATGACAGAGATACCAGCACATCTGATGTACCAGGACTGAAAACAGCTGAAACCAGTCCAGACTCAGTCAACGCAAAAGACCAAGAGGCACAGTTTGATTATAATTTCAGAGACAGGCAGCATATACATTAACAATGATAGATAGAATCTATTCTTTCATATCTTTGGAAGCATGATCTATTCACCTAGACATCAACATTAACTGTTCCAGCATCTGAGTGGACAAGTCTTTTTGAGGTGGGGGTCTCTTTTCCTGAGGGGGGTGTACATTGGTAACATAAACAGTGATATGTAGTCTGACTGGCCCAGATGGGGTGTTGGTATAGCACTGTATCCCTGTTTAATGTTGGAGTAGACTTTATCCACATGTAGCACAGGTCCCATGCTGGTGGAATTGGGGGAACAATATATTTGGGTCTACATGATGAAAGTCCCCGGCTATTATGTGTACTGCCTCAGAATATTTAATTAGTTGGGTGCTAACGACACTATGTAGGAGGCTAAGGGCCATGCTAGCTTTAGCGTCAGGAGCTATATATGCCGCTGTGAGAAGAGCAGCTGATGAAAACTCATAGTGGAGAAAAAAGGTCAGCATTTAACTTCAAATACTGTAAGTCTGGAGAGCAGTGACTGTCTACAGTCTTAGTGTTATTTGCCCATTATCATTAATATAAATACAAAGACCCCCACCTCGTTGTTTCTGTGAGTTCTGGTTTTTGTCATGGCGGTGTAGAATGTGTCCTGTTAGCTCCTCGACTGTGTCAGGTATTGCTGGGTGGAGCCAGGACTCTGAGATGATCAGAGTGTAGCAGTCCCTGACAAGTCTATTGTCTTCCGACTGTAGCCTCAACCCATCCATTTTGTTCACAATAGACTTAGGCATTAGTGAAGAAAAGGCTGGGGAGTGGAGGTTTATTTGGTGTTTTCCTTAGCCTCTCCCATTCTTCGATTTTGCTTTCTGTCCCGACGCCGCCTCCTCCTTTTGTTCACAGGCATTACGAACTATGGAGAGCCTGGTGTTCTGGCTATGTCTATGTTCGCTGGTATGTTGTGGGAGTGAAGAAGCTCTTTGTAACATTCCCTCCTCTCTGTAGTCCCAGTAACAGGAGGTTTTATCGGCTGTAAGTTATGATTGCCCGACAGATCGTGGTTGAAAAAACAAAAAGATGTACAGTAACAAACAAAAAAGACAATGAATGGAAGAGCCTGCAGCTGCAGCATCCATGCGCGCCACCATCTTAGAACCAATAAGTCCTCCACTATCTCCACACAGACCCCATGAATGGAAACTGGGGTCACTGGAGTTTTGGTTCTTCCCATGTCCACAAGCAGTTCTTTAGTTTTTGTCACATTAAGCTGCAGATTATTTTTGTTCACACTCTGTGACAAAGTTGCCCACCACAGTCCTGTACTTTTCCTCATCACCCTCTCTGATACACCCCACTACTGCAGAGTCATCAAAAAACTTCTGGTGGTGGCAGTTCTCTGTGCAGTAGCTAACGTCTGTTGTGTAGAGGGTGACGAGAAAGGGAGAAATAACGGTCCCCTGCGATGCTCCGGTGTTACTGACCACACTGTCTGACACACAGTGCTGCAGACCCACATACTGTGGTCTGTCAGTCAGGTAGTCAACAATCTAGGCCACAAGGGGGGCATTCACTGGTATCATTATCACCCAGTAGACCCCGTTAGATGGCTGGTAGGCGAACTGGAGGGGGTTCATCAGTACGCTGATTGTAGGCCGGAGCTGGGCCAGAACAAGTCTCTCCAGGGTCTTCTTGATCTGTGATGTCAATGTCAAGAGTCTGAAGTCCTTAGGGTCACAGGGATGTGATGTCTTTGGCATAGGAATGAGGCATGACCTTTTCCACAGCACAGGGACCTTTTTTAGATTGAGACTGATCTGAAAAATGACTGGTGGTTGCAGGCCAACATCAGGAATGGTAAATGGACTGATACATATATCGCGCTATATACTCTAACTGAGCACTCAAAAGTGCTTTTTACTACAAGCCTCATTCACCCATTCACACATACAGCACTTTATTGTATGCCTTTAAGCGCATTTAATTATCATACACACATTCACTCTTGAGAGCAATTTGGGATTCAGTGCCTTGCACAAGGACGTTTCTGCATTTAGGGTTTGAAGTGCCAAACTTTCTGCTGGAAGAGGACCTACTCTACCTCCTGAGCCACAGTGGCCCCCTGTTGGAGGAAAGTTGGAGGTGCGAGCAGCGGCCAAAGAGTCAAATCTGTTGTAAATAAATAAATAAATAATATCATTTCCCCTGTCTACACTCTTCAGCCAAGGAGCTGAAGACTCCTCTGCCCTCATATTGTTCCACTGGAGTTTCCACTCCAGCTTCCTTCCTGTAATTTTCTGTGGCTACTCTGAGTCCCCCTTGAACTATTCTTACCTCCTCCCTATTTCTAGTTCTAAAGGCCCTCTTCTTCCTGTTGAGGAGTGTTTTGATGTACTTAGTCACCCAAGGTTTGTTGTTTGGGTAACACGTAACAATTTTTGATGGGATTATTATGGGATTAGTGAAAAAAAGAATATAGTCTGTCAATAATTTTGTGAGCCTATTAATGTCCTCTCCATGTAGCTCACTGGCGGTCAGTCACCTCAGCACAGCCCTGCAGCCATGTCTTTGTGAAATACATTAAACTGTACTGTTGGTGCTCTCTCTGAATTCGGGCCACTATTGTAGGCTCTTCCATCTTATTTCCTCATATGATCCTCATGATGTGAGAGGAGAGAGATGGTTTAAAAGTCTTCTTTCTCCAAATCCCATCGTTGTTTCACCTCCTCTTGCTCCATTCTCTTCTTTCCATCTCTGCATCCACAATATGTTTTTTCTAGATTTCAGCTAGAATGTCTGTTAGTCTGGCCGACAAACCAGCCAGCTTCAGGGCAATCAGCTCATCCCTGGAGTTGTTCACAGTCCAGAACGAAAAAATAGTACTCCAACAGCAACAAAGACAGCAAAAACTTTCTCCAGCATTGTTGAGAGGGCAACTTACAGTTAAAAAAAGATAGACAGGAAATTCAAAGAACAGAGAAATTAAAAAAGTTAAAGGCTTAATCTGAGTGTCTGCAACAGGCTGCATGCAGGTTCGCACATAGAATCTCAAATCCTTTTCTTCCAAGCAAATCTTGCCTTCATCTGTCCAAGACTGTTACCCCAGAACTAGGCAAGCTCTTTTAGATATTTTTTGACAAAATCTAAACTGGCCTACTTGATCTTGAATATAACCTGTGGTTTACAAAATTTACCTTGTTGTAACAGCCTGTGTATTTGCGTTAATGAAAGCATCTTTTGATGTAGACTTTGACAGTGAGTGTGTTCTTTTATTGGCTAGATGTTGTGGTGGGGTTTTCCTAACCAAGTAAAGAATCCTGTGACCTTTCTCTTTAGTTGTTTTCTGTGGTCTTCCAGGCTTTTTGGTGTTTCTGAGCTGGCTGGTACATTACTTCTTTTGAATATGTTGTTGTATTGTTGTAAGTTTATACTATCGCTTTCTGATTGATTTATTTTGGTTTTTCAGCCTAATGATGGCCTCCTTCACTTACATTGACATATCCTTGGACTTCATATGGACAGTTTTTGGGAAAAACAATCCAATGCAAGTTCAACACTTGGAATCAGCTGCAGATATTTTAATCAGCTTGGTTTGTCATTAGGGAACAGGTGTCACCTGGCCACGAAACTGCTTGTTCGTCTTTTGTCCCATTACTTTTGAACCTTGGAAAATGAGGGGCAATTTAGAAAAATTGCTATAATCCCTAAAAAGTTAATGCAACACTTTTATCAAACCCCCTCAAATTAAATATGAAAGTCTGCAATTTGATCACATTCACTGTGGTGATGTACAGTGGCAGTGTTCTTTTTTCCAAATGTCATTGTCCCCAAGTTTGTGGCCCTAATGGAATTTTCTAACTTTATTTTAAATAAACCAGGGCTTTTTCTTTATGAATCTG
Source organism: Etroplus canarensis (assembly GCA_015106775.1). Lineage (NCBI taxonomy): Eukaryota > Metazoa > Chordata > Actinopteri > Cichliformes > Cichlidae > Etroplus > Etroplus canarensis. Next base: position 10,606 of record VUQH01074590.1, read on the forward strand.
TGTAGCACGAACTATCATTTTTCAAACACTCAAACATTGAGTTCAATAAAGAAGAATGTACACAGTACATACAGTACAATAGATGTACACAGTGTGTTTGTCTATTACTCCCTTTGGCCTAAACACATCAGTCTTAGCAGATCTGTATAGTACAGTTAAATAAGCACAAATGTTTACTGTTATTATTATCATTATTTTTATCTAACTTTCATCATCCAGTGCAGTCTAATATTTTGGATTAGGGCAGCAAGGGCATATGAATGAGTTATTGTGAAACACAGATAGCAACACTGAGATGGAAATTAAGCTGTTTTCAAACATGAACTTATATTGAAACATTTTCAGAAATCGTTCTTTTTAACATACAAAAAGTGGCAGGAGTTTGTTCGCACTACCACACTGTCACTACTGGAAATGCTCCAAGTGGATCGGCTGAGGGTGCTGTCTGAGTATAGTGTGCAAGAGGCAGGCCACAGGACAACCCCTCAGTAGATGTGAATTAAATACACTGTCATCTGTCCTATTCTCACATTTGCGTGAATTGACAGGATGATGTGCACTGTTTGAACTATGGAGCTTGCAAGTTTAAAGCAGGTTTAATGTCCAATTAAACTGCGGTAGACTGTCTTCTCACATACACTTCTGTCTAGATAATTCCTCTAAAAGTTTAGTTTTGCAGTGCATGCATAAAAATAGATTTATAGAATGTCAAAGCTTCAAACTATTGTCATTATATGAGCACTGCCAGGAAGTGAACAAGGTGTTCATAAAGCTAAGAAACAGGGGCCACTAACCACTTGCTTCTACTGACATAAAAAGTATTTGGAACTTGGTTCCAGATATCTTAAATCTTGGTATCTTGGGTTGGGCAAGACTGCATCAAAGTATTTTCTTTAAATCACATATTAATCATATTAAGGAATACCTCTTTCTGGTCTCTGAGCATGGCATGTTGAACTGACTTACCTGGCTAACACAAATGTTTCTCTTTCTTAAAGGGATACCATGTAATTAAGACATTTAAAAGCTCTATTGACACCACAGTTGCATTTTCTTAGTTATAACAGTGTACCAAGTGCTGTTTCTATTTTCAATTTGTTTAAAATTAAATCTAGTATACCTGGGTGAAATTAGATTGGTGCAGTGCCTTGTAAATGAAAGCAAGCCAATAAGTCTGAATACTATGGTATCCCTGTAGGAGTTCAACTGTCTTATTGATACCTGTTCCCTCTTAATTTGCATTGGTCATTAGGGTGACAAAGGAAGTATGGGGATTCCTGGGAGAATGGTGAGTGACTTGGGTTATACACATACACGACAAAAATATTTGTCTATATGAAAAAGCAGTTAATGAGTATATTTATTATTATTATCAATACTATAAATTAATACTACTACTAGTAGTAGTACTACTACTCTAGTAGTAGTATTAGTATTATCAGTAATATTATTATTTGATATCTTGCTTCCAAGGAGCCAAGATTTCTTTGATGTTCTATAGGTGGTCTTGAGCTCTTCAAACTTTCTGAAGTTTTGGATATTGGCTACTTTTTCACTCATTTTCAGTCCAGTGGCACTGGCATGGTATGTACTGTAGAAAAAAATCTGAGAAAAATGGATAAGTGGAGGACAAAATAAGAATTGGCAGGCTTAAAAAACTCTACATCAGATTAACAGTGTCTAAAAATCATGCCTTTGAAGTATAGGGGAAAAAATCCAGCAGAGACCAGACCTCAGAAATGCATCTGGCCCTTCAGTTGATCCATCTACTGAAGGCTCATCAGAAATTACTTCAGTGGATGCCCTTTTACACTATGACCTTTCACACTGCAAACCACTGCAAACTGCCCCAGTGCAAGCTGGAGGTTGTCCTTCGATGAAGTCTACAGAACCACGTCATCTGCTAAAAGCAGAGATGAGATCCAGCCAATCCGGAACCTTTTGTCCCCTGGCTGTGCCTGGAAATTCTGTTACTAAATGTTATGAAGAGAATCGGTGACAAAGTGTAGCTCTGGTGGTGTCCAACACCCACTGAAAATAAGTCTGACTTATTGCCGACAATGCAAACCAGATTCTGGCTGTGGTTGTACAGGGACCGGATAGCCTTTAACAACAGGTCTTATATTCCATACTTCCAAAGAACCCCCTACATGATACCTTGAGAGTAACTACCGTCCACAAAACACACGAAGATTAGTTGGGCAAACTCAGATGCACCCTAAAATATTCTCAAGAAGATAAAGAGCTGGTACAGGGTTCCACAGCTTTTGTAAAAACTGCAGGATTACTCCAGAATTTGAGGTTCAGGTAATGGATGGACGCTCCTTTCGAGTACCCTGGCATAGATGTTCCCAGGAAGCTGAGGAGTGTGATCCCCTGCCAATCCGGAAGTACTGTCCACGACTGCCATACGATGTTGCAGAGATGTGTTAAACAGGGTAGCCTCACAGCATCCAGAGCTTTAACGAACTTGGGGTGAATCTCATCCACGCCTGGAATCCAGTCACTGGAGAGAATTTTAAGTACCTCTGCGACCTCACCCCACATGATGGGCAAGTTTTCCTCCTCGTCCCCAGACTTTGCTTCTTCTGCAGAAAGCATGTCAGTGGGATTGAGGAGATCCTAAAAGTATTGATTCCACCACCTGACAACATCCTCATTTGAGGTCAGTAACACCATATCTACACCATATACAGTGTGGACAGGAAGCTGCTTCCCTCTCCTGAGTTACCTGATGGTTTGCCAGAACCACCTCATGGCTGACTAAAAGTCGTGTTTCATGGCCACATGGAACTCCTCCCATACCTGAGTTTTTGCTTTAGCCATCGCCAGAGCTGCCCTCTGCTTGGCCTGCAGGTACCTGTCAGCTGCCTCCAGAGTTCCACAAGCCAGCAAAGACTTTGTTACAGACAACCTATGGTTAGCACAGAAGTCCAATAACAGAACAGCACTTCGGGTCAGATTGGGCAAGCTGTTCCTCCCAATACCCTCCAGGTATTGCTTTCATTGCCCACATGAACACTGATGTCTGCCAGTAAGAGAATGGAGTCCCCACTCAGGGCATTTTCCAGCACCCCACTCAGGGACTCCAAGAATGTTGAGTACGGTGAACCATTATTTGGTGCATAAACGCAAATAACAGTAAGGACCTGTTCCTTGACCCAAAGGTGCAGGAAAGCAACCCTCTCATCCACCGGGGAAAACTCCAGTGTACAGGCACTGAGCCAGGGATACACAAGCACCCCCACCTTTGTTGCTCCCTCTCACCGAGGGCAACTCCAGTATGGTGTCTATTTCCTCTGTCTCTCAACTTCATGCATAAGCTCAAGCTCATTTGTATCAGAGAGGTGACACTCCATGTTCCAAGAGCCAGTTTCAGCAACTGGCTCAGACCGAGTTGGAAGGCATTTCTAGTGGGACATGAATAGTGGTGATTTAATAATGAAAAAAATTTCATGAGTGTGAATATTAAAGTTTAAGTAAGTTTCAAAAATCAGTGGTTAAATAGTTGATACAGATGTGTCTCAATTCAGGTACTTCTCCTAGTGACTGGATTGTCACACAAGAAACAACATTTTATTAACATTTGCGACTTGCTGTGCATCTGACTATGCACAATAGTAAATTCTTTAACAGTGAAGAGTACAAATTAATACTTGCAAATGCCACAGAGTGTCACAGTGTTTGGGTTTACCTGCCATGCTTGAAAAAAATGGGTTGAATTTTACTCAAGCATAACATAATTTTGTTAATTAAATACCTGCAACAAGAATAAGGCTGTTATCTTATTTAAGCTACATGTAGAATCACTCCAAAATAGTCCATTTTGAGCCACGATCAACCTTGATACACACTCATAATAACAAGTGTGAATATGGAAGTATGAGAGTTGAGATACAGCAATGGTTAGACTTACATATACAGTCCCTCCTTTTAGCTCTTTCACCATCACCACCTCCATCACCAGTCCTGAGGATGCTGCATGCCCTGAACCCTCTCCATGTCTCTAACACTGGTTCCTCTCTCTCTTGTGTCTCTCTCCCCTTTCACACCTATTTGCATGTGACTCTGTCTGCTGTGACTGATCCCAGGGCTTAAAAGGACACGCAGGGGAGAAGGTAAGTTTAGGAGCACTTGCCATTAGCTGGACCGTATAAAAATGTAGGTACAGTAAAAGATAAACTGCAAATTTGTCTTGAAAAATTTCTGGATTTACTGTTGAATCCTGTGTGACTTTGGTTATCTGTGGTCAACCTGGTCTGTTTTCACTATAATATAAATAGGTTGTCATTTGAGACATAGCCAAGATGTGACTTAGTGGGTGGTGGTGTTGGTGGTTAGAATGGCAGTGATGTGCACTGTATCGTGTGTATAGGTAGCATGTGATTTATATCAGGCACTTGGCTCTGTATTTTTAAACAGCATGAGGGTCACATTCTGTAAATGGTTTCCCACCCTGGTTGGATTACCTGAACTCTTTACACTGTGAAACACAATAGTAACAATTTGTCAAATAAGCGTCTGAACGGTCTAATTTAAAACTCCCCAAAGAAAGTGGAGAGACATTTATAGAGGCCACAGCAGAGTACATGGTGAGATTCTCAACGAGGACTTAAAATGAGCAGGGTTATACATTGTGGTAAATAAATGTTGTTGCTAGTTCTTAAAATAACATTTGTAGCTTGGCTTTTTGTCATGTTAAACTAATCGTAAATATGAACTGCGAGCTGGAAGAAGAAAAGACAGATATTGCTCTCAAGGTGTACATAATAAGAGAAAATTTAATGTAGGATCCAATATCTCCAACTCAGTGTTGAGAATTAGAATGTGTGTTGAAATAGATGATAAACATGCAGTTAATCTGCCAATGTCAGGAATACAGGAACATAAAAAACAAAATTATACATTTTATTAACATCAGTTCAATGTATGTGCATTCTGCTGCAGTTTACTGAAGGCTGATCTTAAGTTCACCAATAAAAATCAGCCCAGCTGTGGTGGTTACATTGATTTTAAATGCAAAGATGTTAAACATAATGCTCTGGCATGCTAGATCACTCAACTAGGAGTTGCCTATTTTGTTCTTGTGCACATGCACAAGGATGAAGCCACATATTTGATCTGGCAAAGATTTTATGCCAGATGCCCTTCCTGACTCAGCCCTCTGCATTAACCCAGGCTAGGGACCGGTACTAGGAGTACACTGGCTTGTGGCCCCTCTGTGGTTGGGTGAAGAAGACAGTACAGGCAGAGTGGAATAGGTGGAGATGAGTGTCAGAGGTGTTTTGTGACAAAAGGATGGCAGCAAGAGTGAAAGGGAAGCTTTACAAGACAATAGCGAGACCTGCCATGATGTATGGTTTGGAGAAGGTGGCACTGACTAAAAACAGAAAGAGGAGCTACAAGTGGTAGAGTTGAAGATGCTGAGATTTTAACTGAGGGGGACTAGGATGGACAGGATTAGAAATGAATGTCAGAAAATCAGAGGGACAGCTCAGGTTGAGATGGTCTGGACATGTGCAAAGGAGGGATAGTAGAGTACTGGACAAAGGGTGTTGAAGATGGAGCTGCCAAGCATAAGGAAAAAAGGAAGACCACAGACAAGGTTCATGGATAGAGTGAATGAGGACATGCAAAGGCTTGGTGTGACAGAAGAGGATGCAAAGAATAGATAGAGAGAAAGAAGAAGAAGATGCATATGCAAAGTGATGCTGATGTGCATTCATACCAACAAAAATGATAAGGACATGACAGTAAACATTACCACTGTAAAAATCTGTTTTGCAGAAGTTGTATTAGGAGCTTTGCAGAGCTATTTGCTGTGCTGTTTGCCTAGGAAATGTCATTAGCTTAAAAAACAAGAAAAAAAAGAGAGTCAAAAACATTGCATCCAGTGCAGTGAGTGATGCAATGTCTGAAAGTCTTTGCTACTTCTGAGGAATGTTATAATCTTTTTATACCCCAAAAAACCCTCTCTGGATTTGAACATAGTATTCTGTACAATGTGGGAAGCTAGTGTGGTGAGTAATTTTTAGAATTTTTAGAAACAGAAGGCACACAGTGTTTTTGAACAATACAAAACACATTCAAAATAATTACAATATTCCCTTTTCATTATATAAAAGTTATTAAATAGAAAGAAGCAAATCTTTGCACCCGCACTGTAGCAAAAGCATCAAACAGCATTCAGACATCAAATTAAATTAAGTCAAGTTTTATTGTCATAAACACAGTAACACAGGGCAGCATGTGAGAGATGTATAAGATATAAACATAAACTATGAAACTATGTACATATTGTGCAGGTGGTTCAGGTGTGTGTGTGCCTCCTCTGTAGCAGAGCTGCTACAGAGGAGGAGGTCTGGAGGTCTCAAAGCTGGTGTAGAAGGTGTTGAGAGCATCTGGCAGGCTGTCTATGGAGCTGATAGTGCTGGTGCTGGTGGTGGTCCTGTAGTCTGTGATGTGCTACTAAGCCGGTAGTAGAATAGAAGCCATCCAGCTTCTCTCTGTGCTGCTTCTTGGCTGCTGTGATGGCTTTTCTCAGTCCATATTTAGTAGCTTTGTTTTCAATATATTCAGCATAACAATTGTGTTATAGCATATATCACTCCAGTGTGTTAGTAAGATGTCACCTGTTTACATTTGCAAAAGCAGTCAAAAAGTCCCAATCTATTAGCAGCAGCAGAAAAACCAGCAGATTTGCAGATTTGTTCTCATCACTGATTTTTGACTTTCGGCTGAAAAGTGTAACAAAAGGGGAACACCCAGCACATTCATACACGTGGTTGTTAGCCAAGCACCTCTGATATTCTCTGTCAGCTAAATGTAGCTTCGGACTGACTTGTGATAGGACAGAAATAGCAACCGGACCACCAAGAGAGTAAAGCAGAGAAGCAGATAATGGAGTGGTGGCTTTATGGTTTGCGCTACAGATCTGATATCAAAGTATTCTATATACTATAGTAGGTTATCAGGATCAGGATCTGTGTCTGTCTCTTCCTGTAGCTGCCAGGACAGATAGAATAAAGTAATAGAGGAATTATGCATAGCAGACTTGACTATATATCATCTCTTAAAAGGAAGAATTATCCCCAAGAAAGGAAGATTGAGGTCAATACAAAGAGAAGACATAAAAGTGAGCTTTTACAGAACACTGCACTCCTGAAATAAATGGCTTCTATGGGGTCTTTAAATTTAGAAGAAAATGAGATCTGCATAGTTTTGTCCGATTCTCAGTCCACAGCAATTGTTTTTAGGTTTTCTCTAAGTGGGTCCTGGTTTTGGTTTGGATCCTAACCTCGCCTTGCTGCCTTGACCTCTCACAACCAAAGTAATCCAATATATGCATGGGTGTATCTGTGGAGCTTCACTTGTCTGAGTTACTAAAGCTGTAGAAAACCAAGGACGTGAATGAAAACTGCCTCAGATGACTTGAACCCTCTTTTTCCATCATTACTTCTGCCTTCTGGTCTCTTATTCATTTCCCATCAAACCAAAGATGAAAAAAAACATACTTATTTGCTAAGGTAGATATTTGTTTAGAAATGTTAAGTATCACCTTTGGATTTGTCTGGATCCATCAGATATGTCCATATGGTGTTCTTAATATTTAATATTTCTGTTTTTTAAATTACAGAAAATAATTTTTACCAGGGGTTCATTCAATAGAACTAACGTTAGGTAACGTTAGGTATGGTTATCTAACAGACATCTGTTAGCAGAAAACATAACCTAACAGAAGCTAACGCGCCCAGGAGGTCTGTGCTGCATACATTCAACATGGCAGATGAGGACAGGCAACTTTTTCAGTGTAGCCTTTGCCAAGGCATATTTCCTAAACTGGATAAAGTCATTCATATGATATTTGAAACACAAGAAGTATTTTTAGGCCACGCATTTTTTAACTGTTAGTTAAAGTGTTTTTTTCCATGGACAGTTTAATTTAGGAATTCTATTTTACGGTAGACTTCAAGGAAGCATGTTGACGATAATAGGGTAAAATTGCCCACAGTCTTTGCCTTTACTTGCTGATGTGTTTTATACTAGTCTAACACAAAAAGAACAAAGAACAGAAAGGTTGTACCAAAAACAACAGCATATAGGCACCCAGCTGTTTTCACTGCTGACCAGATGAATCACACCGTGAAGCAAAATATTAAAACGTAAATACTTAGGGCTTGATCATTACAAAACAATAAATTCTGGACCAAAATTCAGACAAAAAGATAAATGGACACAAAGGCAACGAAAATTAAGATTTTGTCTGTAGAAAATACACGTCCAACATTCTAAATTCTCGGTCTGTTTTGGTGCCGACCTGTTGATGCTTAGTGGAAATGCAGTGCAACAGAAAGTATTAAATATATTTGCAGTGGTTGAACTGGGCTCAGTAAGTTATTTTAGGATATTTTCTCATGGCAGCTATTGCCCAGCCCAAGATGTGTTTTCTTTAAATGATAACGTATAGTTTTGTTGTTTTTTTTAATCTCAAATTTATCTTTAAATATCGATCATTTTGATAAAAATTACATGATTCGGTAAAGTGCTCCCATGTAGTATTTTTTGCTTTATAAAAGTGAAAAAGTTTGCTCTATTGTACGCAATGTACAGTGTGATTGTCAGATGTCTAAACAATCTGTGGAAGAGTTCATAGACTGAGTGCTTTTTCAGTATCTGAAAATCACAGTTGCGTCAGTAGTTTTCAGTTTTGTGCATTTCCCAAAGAAACTAAAATATTTAGACTCAGTAGGTTGTTTTTCACATTGAGTTTATTTTCAGATAACTCTTCTAATGTGACAACTGAAGCTTGCAAATCAAACCCATTAGTGCTTTATCTATCTTGGGTATCGTCTTATAAATTGATTACTCAACTGTTTTAGTAACTGTTTGATTTCCAGTGCTTTCAATTGTTGTTTTGGTTCATTTAGACATCAGAGTACTTCACTTAGGCTTCAAATTCAAATTCAAATTTAAAAACTGTATTTGTCCCCAGGGGGCAGTTAAAAAATTCGCTCTTTCTAGTTTTAGGAAAAGGTCACAATTAGGGTTAAAATACCTTTCACAATGTTTGTCAAATGTTAGAAAGTCTTTCAAGTAGATAGAAAACTATGCAACAAGCTTCTTATTCTCCTTCTTTTATTACCAGAGTAACAAGTACCTCTCCCTCTTCAATATTTATCAGTATTGATAAATGTAGAGATCTGAACTTTTACATAAACATTTACATAATGGTAAGATTTGAGCAAACATTATAATGAGGTAGTGCTGCTATTGTGAATAGTTTCATCCCTTAATTGTCCAATGATCAGCAGTTGGACTGATTAAAAAAACAACTTATCAGCAGTTGATGAATTCTCGTTCCAGCCCTGAAATTGTTTAACGTTCAAAACAGATCAAGTCTATTACCTCTAGAGTGGTATTTGTGTACTGCTTGAGAATAAATTACCGGAAACTAGGCAACTAGTCAATAGTAGAAGAATGTCTCCAGCATTTTAATATTATACTTCCGTTAAGTTTAATCCATTATATAAAGTGAAAAAAGTCGGAGTCAGGAGTTAGGGTCAGTAGCCACAGGTGTTGACCCACTAACCCGAAATTTCCACTATGTCATCAAGGTTCAGTGTCAGAGCAACTTTTCTTTTATGTACATTTAGACATTGTTTAGCCTCACCACAGCTATTTGCCTGCATGCTGAGTTTGATATTTGTGAATGTGACTGTGAAATCAAGGACTCTCCACTCCATAATTTCTATCAGTTATGTTATGTTTTTGTCTTTCTTTCTGTCTATAGGGAGCACCAGGTGAGCCTGGACTGTCTATCATTGGACCAAGAGGACCTCCTGTAAGTGTCTTCACATTTACATACACCTACTAAACCTTTTACCATGAATCACAGCTGCTTGCCTACACACCAACTTTCTTTTATTGTCTACTGTTGTTTCTGTTCATTAAACTAGACAATTGCTTGCTTTCCAGGCTTGTGAGGTACTGGACTCAGTTTTATGTAGGCTCAGCCAAACTGCCTATATTCAACACTGGATGAATGTTTCACAGATGATAGAATAATGCTATATAATTACAGACTGTGTGGAAACAGACATATTATTCAAGGTGATTAGAATCGAGATTTGGCCATAAATTGTGTCATTAGTCATGTTTGTTTCATCAGGAAGCAAAGCTAGAAACTTCATCCTGGGTCCAGCTGGGTTCAGTGTTTGTTCTTCAGACACCAGATCTTAATGGTTTCTCTTGTTTTGACCCAAATTCTTGGGTGGAAGCATGAGTTGAGCATTTCATTTTTTTTTTCTCCTTTACTGTTTTCAGAAGGGAAATGTGGTCTCACAGCTGTGTGATGTAGCTTAAAAAAGACAACAAAAGGTCTAGCCAGCTTAAGTGGTGCACACATCTGTTTTTCTAATCAGTGGTTATTGCAATCTATCCTTACATGTGCCCACTTTTCCTGGATGGTAATAGGAATTTTGAATGAATAACTGGCTGCAAAAGAAGCTCTGAACTGTAGGAGTCAAATCTTCACCAGAAACACTCAGAAGCTAGTTTTTCACAGCAGGTGAGACTGACATTAAATGACGCCAGTAATGACCTTAGAAGGAAGAAGAAAGAGAGAGGTGCAGAGAGCTGGAGGAAAGATTTTCAGCAGAAGATTACAATATAACAAGATGATTAATGTAATTATTGTATTCTTTCAATGGTTTTTTTCAATAATGCTTTAGCTGACAAGTGACAAGGTAGTCTATAAGGTGGACAGACAGTCTATTTCACCTCTCTCGTTCTCTCCCTCTCTCTCTCTCTCTCTCTCTCTCTGTCTCTCTCTCTCTCTCTCTCTCTCTCTCTCTCTCTCTCTCGCTTTCTCTCTCTCTCTGTATTTATGTGTGTGTAATTTTTTTTTAATTCTTTTTTTTTTGTATCTCTTTAGGGACAACCTGGTACTAGAGGATTTCCGGGATTTCCAGTGAGTCATAACCACAATTGTCTGCCAGGCTTAAACTTTCCTTCATGTTTTAATATTTCATGTATTTCATGGATTTTTCTATAATATGCAAAAGACTACTAAATGGTAAATAATAATTAAATTTTGAATTAGTTAGTGAGTAAATTAAGAATGAATGGTTATACATTTATTGTGAAAACTGCTGTGGTAAGTGGAGCAACAAACAAAAGTTTGTTTGTTTGTTGCTCCACTTACCACAGCAGTTTTCAGGAGAAACAATTTCAATTGCAAATTAATCCAGAAAAATAATTCAGAATCAGAGTTATTCACAATTATATTTTAATTTATCACCAACATTATGCAATTACACAGTGACACAACCTTTTTATTGTTACCTTTTCTCATTTTCTAAACATTAGTGTTTCAACTGATCTTGTAATTATACTAGCTGTTCTCTAGGAACTTTGGTGATACAGTTGTGGATCTCCATAGGTAGATAAGTCTCTTCTCCTCTTTTCTCCTAGGGTCCAATTGGATTGGATGGCAAGCCTGTGAGTTTCATGAACTTCCTGTTATTAATTGAATAACCAAGTAAATGAGTACTCTTTCACTGACCTGATCTCCCACCATCCTGTGATAATGAGCATAATTATAGTCATTAGTGTTATAAAACTCTGTTGGTTTCATTGCTATTACTACTGCTACTACTGCTACTATCACTATTATTATTATTATTATTATTATTATTATTATTGTTGTTGCTGTTGTTGTTGTTGTTATTTTGTTGTCATTGTTGACAAAATATTTTCCCAAATAAAGGGTAAATAAATGATTTCTTATCGTTTTACTTATTTTACTTTCTTACTATTGTTATTATAGGTTGAGGTTAAACATACTTCCAGTGTTGCTTTCTGGAGGTATATGTTTCGAATGATTTAATGCTTTACTACCTGCCCTCACTGTTTTATTGTTCACACAGGGACAGAATGGACCGAAGGGAGACATGGTGAGTATTCATTTAATTTGTCATAAATGTAGTTGCAGTGTAATACTATTACTGCCAGTGGATCACTCAATTTCAGTGTTATGCCCCTGTCACACCTTGATGATTTAACAAGCTTATGCCGATGTAGGAAAAAATCTGGAAATATGCCGGCAAATTAAGTTCTAGGAAAGTTTTCTATAAGTTAAGAGCATGCTGAAGTACGCCGGTACATGTGGTAGTATGGCAAGGTCAGTGGAAAATTTTGACCATGCACAAAATCTCCACCATTTGCCAACATATGGCTCATACATCCTGCATACGTGAACCATATGTTGCAGGCACTTAATGCATATGGAGACTCACGTTACTCATATGTCAAAATACGTGGAGATAATGTCTAGTGTACCCAAAACTAACCTATGAGTAACATGTTTTTAACATATGTGTAACATATATCAAACTTACCTCCAATGGAGATTGATGTTTGTAGACATATTTGACGTGATTCAGTCGTACTGAACGTGTTTTTAACACACAGCTGCCAAATAATTGTGTATGTGGTGTGTTTACGGGGAGTGGTATAAATTGGCTTCAAGTTGTAAATGCCGGAAATACGATAGCATTCCTTGGTATTACATTCTATATATGTTAGCAATACACTATGTATATGCCGCTTTAACGTCACTGTTCTGTGTATGCCAGCATTTTAGAGGAATTTGGATGTGTCAGCATAAGTTTGTTAAATCGTCATGGTGTGACAGGATTCTAACGTGAAATTTGCACCAAATGGCAAAGGAAAACAATAAAAAAAAATTGTGCATTCAAACTTGGTTTGCTTTAGGGGTCTTTATCTGCCGGTTTATTTCGTAACCGCAGAGTTGTCAAACAAACAGAGAGATTATCTGATTGATGCATGACATTGATGGACTAACAGTGGGTTGCATACACTAGGGAAAAGGGTCTAAACAGATCGGAGTAGTTAGCTATAGTCAGGTGTGTGTCAGGTCAGCCAACTGTTAAAACATTAACTAAGTGAAATGAGCACACAGGCACTGAGATGATGCCAGCGTTCACTAAGGTTCAAGTAACACAACTTTTGTCTTTAGAGGGAATAGGTGATGCTCTGTGCACTTTCCAATTTGTCATGATCATATTTCCTCCCTGTGACACCTTGACTAGTTATTTCCATCACCGTATATTCTATATATTGTATATAATATTTAACTTTGGAGTTATTTATGTTGCATATTGCACTTCATACATACAGGCTAAAATATATTAATCATAATTTTTCTATCTTTTGGATTTATATTTATTTCCATATAACTGAGTGTCTGTATCAAAATACAGTTCCACTATATGCCACTATAACTACAATGGAAGCTGAATTTGAAGCAAGACTATGATAGCTTGTCCTTTCTTTAAATGATGGCGGTTTTAAGGGACAGACATTCAACTAACAAACTGAAGTTAGTGTTCTGTCACAGATATCTAATGCCAATCATAATCAGAATTAGAATACTTTATTAATCCCAGGGGGAAATTTCTTAAATAGTTATTATTATTATTATTATTATTATTATTATTAATTGAACACTTTAAAAAATTGAAAAACTTGAAGGTTGAATTTTATATCCTATTTTAACACCAATTTAGGTAATTATGGGATTATTTTCATTTTCAGTACAGCTCTGTTTTAGTCTGGTATTGTAATGGTTCTTGGCGTGGTGTGAGAGGTGGTGTGGCGTGGACCCACAATGCAGACCGCGGACTTTAACAAAAAAGGCTTTATTGCCAAACTTAGGAACTTGACAAAAACCAAAACAAAACCTAAGCGTGAATCCAGGATTGTGAAAACATGAACATGGCATGGCGTGGTCCAAGGTCCAGGAAACGTAAACATGGCATGGCATGGAGATCAAACAAAGAGACCAAAACAAGACGTGGTGATCCGACAATGCCGCGACACAGGTAGACAGGAAGACAGAACTCAAATAGACAGAGACAGCCAATCACAGGAACAATGGGTAACAGGGAACAGCTGAGACAGAAGGAGGGGAAGCGCAACGAGGACCAGACAGACTACCAAA
>VUQH01074592.1:0-10824 GCA_015106775.1 Etroplus canarensis
TTCGTCCCTCTCGTAGCAAAGTCCACATGCTGATGGAATTTAGGGAGCACTGTTTTGAGATTTGCATGGTTGAAATCTCCGGTGATTATAAACAGTCCGTCAGGGTGGGCATTCTGCAGCTGGCTGATAGCTGTGTAAAGTTCACACAGAGCTTTCTTAGCATTAGTGCTGGGAGGAATGTACACTCCGATAATCAGGGCGGTAGTGAATTCATGGGGTAAATAAAAAGGTCTGCATCTAACAGTCACGAACTCCACAACCGATGAGCATAGTTAGACACAAGCACAGAGTCCTTACACCATTCCGTGTTGATGTAAACACATACGCCACCACCACGAGTCTTACCGCTCAGGGCTGAATTCCTGTCCGCACGAAACATGCTTAGCCCAGCTACCTGAATGGCGGCGTCCAGAACATTGTCACTGAGCCATGTCTCCATAAAAACAAGGACACAGCAGTCTCTGTACTCACGCCGTGAAGTTTGCTGGAGTTGGATGTAGTCCAGCTTATTGTCCAGTGAGCCGACGTTGGATAAGATGATGGAGGGTAGAGCTGGCCAGCTAGGGTTTGTTTTTAGCCTAGCACGGACACCCGTCCACTTTCTGCGCTTCCGCTTCCTCGAGCACCGCTTGAGATGACGTCTCTCCCGGCCACTGGCATCGGGCAATGCCACGGCCTGAAGGTCTGGTTCACGTAGCAGGCCGAGGTTACAAAGTTTGCAGAGTACATCATCGTGGAGGTAAGTGGCCGCATGGTCTCTTAGCTGGAGTATGGTCCGGCGGTTGTAAACATGGACACCACTGTCTTTGATGTCCATGCACTTGAGAATCGGGTTAGACAATCGGGCTAGACAAGGATAATTATACCGATATTATGGTATAATTACGAGGATATAAGCATCATTTGTGGAAGCAAATGGTGCAAGGAAGCAGCCAAAGGTGCAAAGTAAATCTTTTTCTTTTAAATGTCCTTTCCATATCCAACGAGGACGGCACAGCACTGATTTGTCATGGTCTTTCTGTCTTCTCTGTTTTTAAATGTCCTTTAACGTGCTGTCTTTCTGTCTTCTCTGTTTCTTAGTTGTGTATGCAGCACCATGGTCATGGAGGAACATTATTTTGCGTCATGTGGTACCTGAGCACTCTTGAAATGATAAAAAACTTGACCTAATAACAGTTTAAATGTATAAAATATATAAAATTAAAAATGTTAGAAAAAGAAATTTTCTGTTTAATATCAGAAAATGTTCTGACTTTTTAAACTGTGTATTCACTATAATATTTAACAGAGACAAAACAGGAACTTTTCTGTTATTTCAGAGAATATTACTAAAGAAAAACCTTGATTTCTGTCATTTATTGATTTATCTTTTTACCTTCTTGGTTTGTTGTAGTATGGCAGACCCTGGGTCATGTCCCCGTCAATATGAAAGGTTTCAAACTGACAAAAATACAGTTAAAAGTCCAAAATGTTTAATTTATAATTTTCCAAAGCTACATGGACCAGACTGGGACCTTTGGAAGACCAGTTCTGGCCCAAGGCTGTATGTTTGACAGCCCTACCCGAACCTTAACCCTGGTGACCTGGTTGATGCTAAGAGGTAAACAAAGCCAAAGGAGGCAAAGGTGGCACTTTCTTGCTGTTTGTTGTATGGGTACTTATACTGAAGTAAATGATCATGAATCAGGTTGGTAAATATCTGTTTATTGCTAATATTGGCATAATCTACTGAAAAGACATCGGAGGCCTGTCAAATGGAGAAGAATTGGCATGTTATCTGCATCTTTTGGGAACAAACCCCTAAATTGAACGTTCTCAGCACTCTTAATGGGTGGGACATTTCCTGAGTTCAGTGCTGAGTTGTCAGGAACTTTCTGTTCCTAAATACTGTATCCTGTTTACATCTTCAACACAGAAGATATGTTCACATCTCAGGAAATCTGCAAAGTACAAGCATGCATTACTCACACTTCCTTCACAGGGCATCTTATTAAAACACCGCAGTACTGCATTCTGAAGGGGCACTGACCTTTTGAGTGTATTAGTCAATTTTATTTAATTAGCATACTCATTATCAAAAAAGAACAATAAAAACTATTTTAGTACAACAAAATAATATAGTAATGAAAAGTCAAAGTGAAATTGAAAAGACCAGTGAAAAAAGGCATCTTTTCAATTGAGACTTGAGTTCTGTTAGTGATGGAGGTGATGTAATATGAAGAGGGAGGCGAGTCCAGAGTTCCAGAACTGCAATTGAAAATGCTTGATCAGCTTTAACGGCCCTGTCACCCCTTGACAATTTAGCCAGCGTATGCTCTAAAACAGAACTATCAGTGTTTGCTGTGGTCGTCCAGAACACGTCAAACACGTCTACAGATGTCAATATGTGTTGGAGATAAGCTGGCTATAAGTTACACATAGGTTCAAAGCATGTTACTCATAGGTTAGAAATAGGTTTTGGGTACACTAGACATTATCTCCACATATTTAGACTTAACTTCAAGTAACGTTTGTCAGCTATCACATAACTTACCTACAACTTACATCCCATGAATGCGGGACGTATGAGCCGTACTATTCTACATTCTGTGCCTTTATCACACACTCCAATACCGGATATATTGGGAGCAATTTGGGCTTCAGTGTCTTGCCCAAGGACACGTGGGCACGTAGACACGAGAAGCCAAGGGTTGAACCGCCAACCTTCCTGTTGGAAAATGACCAGCTCTACATCTTGAGCCACATTATCAGCCGTATCGAACCTAAAGGTAAAAAATGCATGAATCAACTTCTCAAGGTTGTTATTAGAAAGAAATGGTGCAGCACCATTAAACGTTTCAGTCTAACGCTAATGTCTTAAGTTCATCCATCAAGATTTAATGATATGGTAAACAAAGAGTTTGTACAATTACCGCCTTACAAATTTAAGAAGGGTTCACTCTAATCCTCTTAGCTAACCCTAACTATATTGTATTGAAAATTTTATTTTTTGAAAATTTTGTTTTGAGAATTGTTTTATTACATCTTAAAGCATAAATATATTCTAATGTATTCACAAGACTATAAAAACTTTCTTTTGCTGATCTTGGTTCAGATATGTGTTAACACAATATCACAGTCTTCCCAGAAGTGGACGTCCCAAGACATTCACCCTGAGATCAGACCTTTCAATGCTCAAAGAAACATAAATCAAAAGCTACACGTCAGACTCTACAGGCCTGAATTATCATGTGAAATGTTGAAGTTCATGAAATCACAATCAGAAGAACAATAAACAATGATGGCTTTTTTGTCGCCAGGAGAACGTCTCTTCTCTTCAAAAAGAAGATGGCAGCATGGCTTGGGTTGCAGTGTTGTATCCAAAGAAACCACTATAGTTCTGGAACAATGTCCTTTGGACAGACGAGACCAAAGTGGAGATAATTTGCAGTGAAAACCAAACACAGCATATCATCTCTGACACCTCATACCAACTGTCAGCACGGTGGTGGAGGGTGATGATTTGGGCTTGTTTTGCAGCCACAGGACCTGGACATCTTGCAGTCACTGGACCAACCATGAGCTCCTCTGTATAACAAAAGTGTTCTCGAGTCAAATGTTTGGCCATCTGTCTGGCAACTAAAGTTTGGCCTAAATTAGGTCATGCAGCACAGCAATTATTCAAAGCACACCAGAAAATCTCCAACAGAACAGCTGAAAAAGAAATCAATGGAGGTATTGCAGTGGTTCAGTCAAAATCCAGACCTCAACCGTGAAATGCTGTGACCAGACCCAAAGAGATCTGTGCATAAACTAATGCCCATCGTCGTCAATGAGTTGAAACAACGCTGTAAAGAATAATGGGCCAAAATTCCTCCACAATGATGTGAGAGACTGATAAAATCATATAGAAAACTATTACCTCACCTTATTGCTGCTAAAGGTGGTTCTACAAGCGACTGAATCATAGAGGGCGCTTCACAGAGTCCTGTGAAAACTTTCTTTTCTGACCTTGGTGGTTTGGTAACATGTAGGAACCTTTCTGAAATGTTCTTTTTGTGCTTCTCTAAAACATAAGGTGAGATCTCGTCATCAGTAGCATAGGACTTTACTGAGAATGCATCGTGGATTGCAATTGTGCTCATCAGGTAGAAAATTCCCTTTGTTGCGGCAATGAAAACCACAAAGGGGGAAGTGAAACCTGAAGCACACTCCCAGCAGAGCTTAATGGGAGTGTCCACCAGTTAGCTTCTGCAGTCAGACCCCCTGACAAACTCAGCCTGAGACGCTTTCGTGCTCTCTGAGCCAACATGAAGCTGCAAGTGATTGTTCTGCTGTGTTTGTTCTTCACCCTCACCCTGCAGGTAGGAACCACTGAAGACATTTTATTTAAATTAAGTGTTTATTGCTTTGTGTTCAACATTTTTTGATTCCAGGCATCTTTACAGGAAAATTGTGAGTGTGATTTAAAAAACTCGGAGAAGGCCTTCCCTCATGACAAACTCCAGTCAGTGCACGACGCTGCTTCAGAATGCAACAGCAACCTTAACCCACAGAAGGTAATTCCACACTCTTTATCCTTGTGTGTGTGCGCTGAGCACTGTGTGATCACTGCTGTCCCTGCAGACTGTGGAGCTGGAGAGTTTGCTGCTTGGTTTGAACCGCCGTCTGCCTGAGCTGGAAAAGGATGTGTTGATGCTGGAGAAGGAGGACGACGGAGAGCTGTACGGAGTCCTCAGCCTGTTTGTCATAGAGAATGAAATGACTGAGATCAAACAGATGATCGACAAGCTCAACCGGACCACCCAGAGACGACAGGTTCTCGCGGCCAGCACCACTCAAAAGGTATATTCAAGGTCACGCGCTGCACCCTGAGCTTCTTAACATCTGGCAGGTTACCAGTTAGGGTTAGAGGCTGGTTAAGGAAATATAGACAAAAAAAGAGGACTATTTGGTGTACCTCCCTGAAAAAGTTTATGATAAAAGAACAACTGCAAATGCACGTGTGAGATTTCATTTTAAATCTTGCTTTTTAACTTGTAGTTTCTGAAAATGTGCCTTTTTAAAAAAAAATGTGGTTAAAACAACCAAACTCTAACCCTGTACAAATCACCTGACAACAGGAACGTGCTAAAAATCAAGCAGTTTCAGAAACGAGATGTTGGGTGTTCCACTTAGAGCAGGGCCTGCTTCTGTGTCTGTCAGTTGATTGTCGGGGCTCACGAAGGCTTTTAACAGAACTGAGCCATCATTAGTTACACCAAAGCTCTGCTGGGGAAACCTACTAATGTTCAAAGTAGTCCCAAAAAAATCATTGTTACCTAATTTCTGTTATTTAACATTTAAAACATTTCTAAACCCTCATTAATCTGTACAGAAGTCTTCATAGGTGCTAACCCAAACCCATCTCTGTATTTTGGAGAAAGGCAAAATGGACTTTTTTGAAAAGTGAATAGTTTTTGATGCATGTCAGAATGATTATTTTCTTTGTTCCCTGATTGCCAAGACTAGGCAGAACCAATTTAATAAACACAAGAAACGCATATTCTAATTATCTATGGTTAGAGTAGAGTTGGGGTTACCGCCAATGATGAGCAAGACCTCAGGGAGTTTCTGTAAACTGTAAAAAGTTCACGCTACAGTGATTTTTATATCATGAAAGTAGGACATTTAAGTAGAAGCATGCAGTGGTGATTTCCTCATCTCAAACAATTTATTGAAACAAAACCCAGGAAAAGTGGTGGGTACACCACAACAAAAAAGGTCGATGTTTCAAAACCTGGTCATGTGACCTTGACCATCAGTTACAGCTTGACTTCAGCCTTCGCTCTCCAGTGACAGCAGGGATGACACTGCACAATGTGACGATCCAGATCCTGTTCTGTTCCTGCATAACCCTGCTTTTTCAGTGGGAAAACTACCGCAAGCTAAATAAAAGAAAAATGAAATTTAGTCAGAGCAGGAGATTTTACAGGAGCCTCACAAAAAAGTCCTGTAAATCTTCCTGCACATGCTGATCTCAGAAGTTGCTACAAAGTTGAATTCCTCAGCATCTTATTTCAACTTGTTGTTCAACTTGTTGCCTTGCTATGAAGGGCGTCTTTGAGTTATCTTTGCAACTGATGGAGCAGTCGCATTCTTACATGAAACGATTAACCCTGATCTGACTGCCATTCACAAATCACAGAGCTGCGTCATTTCTTATATTTATTGACTCTGAAACTCCAAAAGTCATCTGGAGCCGAGCCTAGCTGTCAGCGCAAGCTGAGGCAGGGTACGTCCTGGACAGATCACCAGTCTGTAGAGTGAGCTGTCGCTTGGTCCCTCTGTCACTATAACCTCATAGCCTGCCCACATGTCTCCCAAGGTCCCCACTGCCTCCACCTCAAAGCAATTTTGCTCCCAAAGGCCTCTCCTGAGGGCTGGCGGATAGTCGTTGGGGTTCTGATGGAAACAGGTGTGGGTTCGGTTCCCGTCTGGTAACCCCCAGCCTGCTTTCACCTTAGTCATGATCTGCACCTCCAGACACGCAGCTCTCCTTCCTCCACCTGAGTAAGCACAGAGGTTGACCCCTCTCCTCCAATTTGGGGCCAGAACAAGATGGAGCACCCAGGGGGTTTTCCTGTGTAAAAATCCTGTCTCTGATTGTGGCAGTTAAATATTCCTACTGAATAGAAATGACGCACCTGCTGATGACACTAAGTGAAAGCGAGATTTGATGTGGACATGTTAAAATGGCATTTACCATTTTTATTTTTTATGATTGATCGGCTCACTGGTCTCTGCAAGAGGAAAACATACGACTAAGAATATTGCCCATATCAATTTATTTTTTAAAAATACAATATTCTTGCAAACACTGTGGTTACATGTTTAAGTTCTATATGTATAAAACAGAAGTTCATAAATTCTTCTACAAGAGAGCAGGAGTAAATAATATGCCTTCTAACAGGCTTCAGAGTATATGTCTGTCGTGGTTGGCTGTATGCACTGTACAGGAATTGCGGCTCTAAATGCAGGACAGATGAGACAGACAGGATAAGACAAAAAGTGAGCCGTGCTCATGGGCTGATAAAGTCATTCACAAAATACAAAGTCCAAAAGCCAAAACCTCTACTAAGACTTAATAAAATGTAACGTAGGACTATAACCCCAGGAAACACACAGCTGGAAAGACAACATAACACTGGACAAAGGACAGACAGGACTATATACACAAACTAACTGCTGATGAGACACAGGAGGAAAAGGAACATAGGCGACAACAATAAAGTAATCAGGGAGACAGGAAGTAAAACGCAAAGCCAAACACAAGAGACAATTACTAACAAAGTAAAACAGGAAGTACTCAGATAAACTACAAACAAACTAAAAACAGAGAGACATCAGGAGGACAATAAAATCAGACCCAAAGAAACATTTAACAAACTCTGTAACAGTAAAGTAGAACTCAAATACAACATATTGAAATGAATAACAGGTAGCACAGTAACTTAACAATGACTTAACAAAACTAAAAACAAAGTGAGCACATGAAAAGACAACAACCACAAAAAAAGTCTACGGACCATGACAATATCACCATCAGTGGGTGATCGAGGTACGTTCCAAGGTTCCACTTCTACCAGGCTCAGTACGTCTCTATGCGTAGTCTATGGTAAGCTCTTTAGTCGACCATACATCCAGCGTACATCCACATTTCAAAGTTATAAAAACTGTTTTTGATCAAATATTGTGATTTCTGTTGATGGCAGCTTCAGGACCTAAGAGATGAGATGCAGGACCTCGAGACCTTTGACACCATGCAGGTGGTGAAACGACAACAAGCCAACCAGCGCCTGAAGAGGGACCTGGACCAGTGCAGAAATGGACTTCATCCCACCCATCAGCCCACTGAGCCTTCACATGGTAAGTCCCAGAACCTTCACTTATATGACGTGAGATGCACAGTAACTTGAGCACAACGTTAGGGAAAAGCCACAAAGTAAAGCTCAGTCACAACAAGATTTCCATGAACTCAACACCTGCTCTGATATGCAAGCCACACTGCAACCTACCTTCAACACAGCACCTTCTTTCATGCTGTCTCTGGCTGAATCACTCTTGTATCTGTCACTGATGCCTGTTCTGTGCTGGAGTGCTCAAATATAAGGTGTAGATTCAATTTTATTTATATAGTGCCAGTTCACAACAAAAGTCACCTCAAGGTGCTGTAAGGTTAAGATACTACAGTTACAGTTAGAGAGAAAACGCCAACAATCAAATGATCTCCTATGAGCAAGTCCTTGGTGACTGTGGGAGGGAAGAACTCCCTTTAAACAGGAAGAGACCTCTGATGGAAACAGGCTCAGGCAGGGGCAGCCATTTGCCTCAACCAGTTGGGGGTGAGGGGAGGGAGAAGGGAGTTGGGACTAACAGTCTTTTCTTCACTATAAGCCTGCTGACTGAACTATTAATGCCACGTTTGGAAAGAAATTGTTACTCCTTCTTTATTTCACATTTCCTCAGGTACCTGCCCCTACGGTCAGTTTCTGAATATCACTGGGCCGCGGGTCTATACAGCAGGAGAATACCCTGGCTCATACAAGTATGGAGCCTGGGGTCGGGATCCCAAGCCAGAGGAAGGGAAGGAGAACTGGTATTGGCGGGTAATGATGACTTCCAGCAACAGATACGCCAACTACGTCCGTTTCTACACCACCCTGAGCTCTCTTATCATTGGGGTCAGCGTCCCTGGTAAGGAACTGGCCTCTCTAACATTTTTAAGAAGTATTAAGGAACATTTAGTAAATGATGAAAATGATGAAATTATGGCTTGATTTTCAAAAGGCACCGAGGCAGAACTACTTCTACACCATGCTGTTCTTTAATCAGTTACCGGCTTCTAAACAGAGAAAATCTTTACTTTTTGAAACCTCCTGCCTTCCTGAAAACCTCAGCACCAAATCTGCAGGTTTGTTTGTGGGACTGAACCAGAATTAACTACAGTACCCCTGTTTGTAATGAAGGATGGTGTCACCCAGCTCTGTCTGGTGAAAATGGTACTGTAGAGGAGCAGTCATCGAGACAGAATAGAGACAGTCCTAGGAAATGGGTATTATTGGCTTTGTTTTCCTAATCAGATTTGTCATTAGGATTCCTCTTCTTCTTCATTGTACTTTCTTTATTAATCGTACAATTACACCTGTGTTGTGTATATTGTAAAGCATTACACTATTTATTACTTTCTGTAATAAAAACCAGTGATACTTACATTTACTTCCTTCTTCTGCTCCTTCCTCTTCTAGGTAACATCCAGATCCACGCCTCTAACCCCACTACCAACACTATCCAGGGTCCAAATGTGGTTCTGTATGGAGGGGCTTTGTACTACAACTGTTACAACCAAGATGCTGTTTGTCGATTCAACCTTACAAGCAAAAGTGTTACCAGCTCACAACTTCCCAAAGGAACCAGGTGGATTTGTTTAATCATGTTTAAGAACCTGTTTCCATTGCAATGAGAATACTAAGCGTTATCATTTTAATAAATAAAATGGAAGAACTCAGGAAAATACACATAGTACGTATAACATTTAAGCAACATTACAAAAGCTGCAAAACTGTAAGACCTGATGGGAAATATATTGTAAATGTATTGTTTGAGTCTAGAAGAAATTATTATTCTTTAGGTGTAAAATATTCTCTTCTGTCCTTTTTTATCCAGGTATAACTCAAAGGGTAACTTCTGCCACCTTGAGGAATGCTACCCATACACTGACCTGGACCTGGCAACAGATGAGTCCGGTGTCTGGGTGATCTACACCACTAGCCAGGACTTTGGCAACTTGGTACTGTCCAAGGTGGAGGAGGGTGAAACACCGAAGCTCGGACAAACGTGGCGCACTTCAGTCTACAAGCAGAGTGTGACCAACACCTTCATGGTCTGCGGCGTCCTCTACGCCACACGTTATGTTAGCAAAGAGGTGGAGGAGATCTTTTATTCGTTCAACACTGTGACAGGGAGGGAGAGGTTCAACATTGGCATCTTCATGAATAAGTTGTCCCCCAGCATTCTATCCCTGAACTACAGCCCTGTGGACCAGATGCTGCATGCCTACTGTGACTCCAACATGGTCTCCTACAAGGTGCTGTTTGAGTTAATGGATGATACCTCCAGTTATAGTTTCTAAAGGCTAGCAAGAAGCACTGGATTTCTGTAAAATGACCAGTAGTATAATTATCATTTTACATACAAATATGAACTGCAGAGATTCAATCAGTAACATGACAGTGTTGTGTAATTGTAGCCACTGTTTCCTTCAATAAATGCAATCCTTTCTTCTTTGCTGTTGTGTCTTTACTCAGTGTTAAGCTAAAAGAGAAAAGGAGATGTTATTTCCTCTGAGCTTCTTCTTCTTCTTCTTCTTCATAGTTCAGCTGCTCCTGTTAGGGGTCGCCACAGCGGATCATCTGCCTCCATCTCACCTTATCCCTTGAATCCTCTTCCCTCACACCAATACATCCATCAATCTTCTCTATGGTCTTCCTCTTCTCCTCCTGCCTGGCAGCTCCATCCTCAACTCCCTTTGTCCAGTATGTCCACTATCCCTCCCCTGAACATGTCCAAACCATCTCAGCCTTGCCTCTCTGACTTTGTCGCTGAACTTCTCAGCCTGAGCTGTCCCTCTGATGAACCCACCTTGAACCCATCTGTCACTCCTACTGCACACCTCACCACTGTCTCACTGTCCTCATCCATGTCCTGCACCACCTTCACATACTTCTCTGCCACTCCTGACTTCCTCATACAATTCCACACTTCCTCTCTTGGCACCCTATCATATGCTTTCTCTAGATCCACAAA
>VUQH01074596.1:0-15282 GCA_015106775.1 Etroplus canarensis
CATGTCCAAACCATCTCAGCCTTGCCTCTCTGACTTTGTCTCCAAACTTCTCAACATGAGCTGTCCCTCTGATGTACTCATTCCTAATCCTGTCCATCCTGGTCACTCCCAGGGAAAATCTCAACATCTTCAATTCTACCACCTCCAGCTCCACCTCCTGTCCTTTTTGTAAGTGCCACCGTCTCAAAACCATACATCATAGCAGGTCTCACTACCGTCTTGTAAACCTTCTGATTAAATGGTCATTAGCCAGTTTGACTACATCTATAAAAGCAGAAGTTTTGGCAATTTTGCTGCTCTGCAGCATTCAGGTGTGTGTTAACACAATGTCACAATCTTCCTGGGAGTGGATTTCCCAGCAAATCCAACCCAAGGTCAGGCTGTGCAATGCTCAGAGAAAATGCAAGAAACCCAAGAGCTACATTTTAAGGGCCTCAATTAGTATGTTAAATTTTAAAATTCATAATGGTACAATTATAAAATAACAAGTATAACTTGGCTGGAAGGGTTGCCAGGAGAAATCCTCTTCTCTCTAAAAAGAACAAGGTGGCTCAAGGTAGCTAGTTACACCTGAATAAACGACAACACTTCTGGAACAACGTTCTTTGGACAGACGAGACCAAAATCGAGATCCTTGGTCATAATGCACAGTACTACATCTGGCAAAAACCAAACAAAGCACATCAGCACAAACACCTAATACCAGCTGTCAGTTATGGTGGTGGAGGGGTGATAATTTAGGCTTGTTCTGCAGTTGCAGGACCTAGGTTCCTTCAGGTCATTGAGTCAACCATGAACTCCTCTTAATATCAAAGTAGTCTAGTGTCAAATGTGAAGCCATCTGTCTGAAAGATAAAGCTTGGCCAAAACTGGGTAATAAAACAGGACAAGCATCCCAAACACATCTGCAAATCGATAATAGAATAGTTGAAAAAGAAAAGAATTAGTTTGTTGCAGTGGACCAGTGAAAGTCCAGACTTCAACCCCACTGAAATGCAGTAGAGAGACCTTAAGAGAGCTGGCATGAAATGAATGCCTGCAAACCTCGATGAACTAAAACAATGTTGAAAAGAAGAGTGAGCCAAAGTTCCCAACAATGACAATAAATTGGGAGACTAAAAAAGTCATACAGAAAACAGCTGCTTCAAGTTATTGCCGCTAAAGGTGGTTCTATGAGCTACTGAATCGTGGGTTGCAGTTAGTTAATCACAGGACTCCATAGAGTGCTGTCATAACTTTCATTTTCACATGTATATCCCATTTTTATTCACATCTCAAATAATTGGTTGCTGTAGCATTATGGCAAACTAGGTCACATGGATCACTTTTAACATGAAATGATGCCTAACTTGTTCATATTTTGTTTTTTGTTTTGCATGTTTGTTTTATGTATCGGTACACTGTTACCTGTATATTGTGTATTTCTAATGTTACCTGTCTAAATAGCACAGATCAGTTTAAGTTAAGAAGTTGAGCTAAAATTTAACATTTTATATTTTATATTGTTATGCCAAATTCCATTAACATGCACTGTAGTTATGAAAGGAAAACAAAACAAATAAAAAATAATTTTCAGCAAGAATTTGTCCCCTAACAGAGTTCCCCATTTGTTTTGGGAGGTTACCACACTTCAGTATATGGTGGTCATGACTCTGCCTTGGCTCTTAGCTTGGTAGATGTCCTCCTATAAACAACTTTTTTTTTTTTAGCACCCAATATCTGGCATTGTTTGAGGCACTGAATGATTTTGCTGTGATGCAAACTTTACTTTTGTTATCTTTAAAAGACCGAAATTCCTTGTGGAATCTCTCTACACACTTACCTAGTAAGAACAATCCTACAACAGAAGTAGATTTACGTAATTAAAAGAAGAGGATTTTAAGTAAAAGTTATACCAAGTAGGCATTTAGCCACTTCTTGTTATCATCCAGTGGTTGAAAATGGAGATAACTGAGAAAATTTCTTTCCATTTTAACATGGTGGCAGCAGCTGACCCAGGATAAAGCAAAACCTTTGATATCTATTATGGACTAAAGGACGAAAAGAAAAACACTCGCAATCATGTAACTGATCATAAAATCTTAGACTTTAAAGTCTCACAACAAAACTATCTATCAGTTTTTTATTAGCTACTGAAAAGTTTACTTTCATAAATACGAGGTTTTTATACAACAGTAGCAACACTCGTGCACGAGTGTGTCCGTGCGTGTTCACACACCCACGCACATCACCGCCTCTGCCGTCATCATTCAGACTAATCCCCTCACAGACCCCTCATGTTGCTCTTTGAACGGAGTACAAAGCGTGTTCTGGGCTTAAAACAGCAGCACAAAGACAGAAATAAAAAACCTGCTGAGACTTTTGACCTTTCGGCTGGGATTACAGTTTTCAAACAGCGTTCAAGGAATTCAGCTTTCGCATCCGCACAGGCTTTCAAACGCTCTCCCTGCTCCCTTCATCTTTACTTGCTCGCCAACTTAATGGCCCTCATTTCTGTTAAATACCACAAACATGCCACAGTGAATGTTCAGCCTCTTCGTTTCATATTGGGTTTTGGGCAGATGAGGAATACTCATCATGCATGTGTAATATATCTGCTTCAGAACCTTGAACAGATGATTCTATTGACTGCGCTGAATAGAATTTTAGTTCTTGTCATTCTTAAGTTACTTTGCTACATGTTCAAATATTTAACTGTAATCATATAATAGGAGCACCTGCAGATGCCAGAGGTGTGTTTTTTGTCAAATCACTAGTTTCTAATAACTTCCTCTTTCTCTTTTAATTGGTCATTTTTAGAAATAACAAATTTGGATCCTACGGGACTCCAGTCAAAATAATTCAATTTTCCTGCACATTTTTTAGAAGTGGATCTATTCACTGAGTTCATGTTTGCTATGAGTCCAGCTTCAAGGCATTACAAATCCCTTGAAACAAACCTTAGTAAGACCCAGCCATGTTAAAAATATGGCTACATCACTGAAGACACTGTGTCAAAACCCGAAGTATTTTCCAGGCTCGGTATCTTTTCATGTAGAAGCAAGGCCTTACAGGTTTGGAAACATCATCTTTTACATGTCCAGTGAAACATTTCCCTGTATATATTCACCAAATGACTATTGGATAATTATTGGTGAAACTGCTCTGGGCTTTGTCTTTTGATTACATCACAGACTGGAACTGTGCTTTACTGGTTTCTGGCTTTAGCAGACAGTTTTTCATGCACACAAATATTGATTGAACTGTCGAGCATACAAGGAATAACATATGTGAATTCTGTTTTCAGGCAGGGTCTTCTGCTTTTCCTGGTGCCTATAAGCAGTTCTGTGCATATCACTTGGCTCAGAGAAGGTTGGTGTGCATTTATCTGTGAACCAAGTATACACATTAGAAAACACATAAAACCATATATACATTTAAGTAATACACTGTGGGGTGCAGCCTAAGGTGACAGTTGAGCCTGATATGACATGAGTGCACCCAGTGTGAAAGACAGACTTGTGGAGGTACTGTCCCATACAGGTGTGTATGTGTATGTTTATGTGTGTCTGTGTAGTAGCACGAGTCATTGTCTGATTATCGTACTGCAACCTACGCTCTCCCTCTCTTCCCTGTTCATCTACAGCCCATCCCCCAGCTCTCTCTCTCTCTCTCTCTCTCTCTCTCTCTTTCAAACACACACACCCACACACCCACACACACACATTTTCTTCTCACTCCTGCTTGGCCGTTTACGCCTCTCCAAATCAATATGTGCAATTCTGGAGAAATACTGCATCACCATGGCAACCAGGCCTCCTGTCCTATGGAGAGTCGAGCTGTGAACCATGCAGTCTGGTTTCTGTCCCCACTTCTCTCCTCTCTCGTCATATTATGACTTTGCATATTTTTGTGTGTTTTCTTAATAGAGTATTCTTGCTGCCATGGTGTTGTTGTCTCTGGATTTCTAATATACACAACTTTTCACACTTCATTATTTTATTTTGATTTCAATTCATCCCAGTTTTATTTATTTCACACCAATTCCCAATGATAGACGCCTCAAAGCTCTTTATATTCCAAGGTTAAGAAACTGAAACAAGCCACAACAATCACATGCTGCTTCAGCCCATAATAGAATCCCTTCTGAAAACCTATCATACCATAAATGACCATAAATGTTCTTTGTGCTTTATTAACGCAGTTCTGCTTTGTGAGACATGTGCTAACTCTAGAATACAGGATGGGAGAGGTGAAAAACAGCATATTTGAACAGCATGTTGTGTTAATTTTGACACTTCTGCCATTAAAGTCATCACAGAGGGCCATAATTTGTTTGCCAGTACAAGCTAAGTCAAGTAAAAAGGAAATATACAGGAAAGGTGAGGACATTGTCAGTAAAAAATGAGAACTTTTGTTATTGTGAGCCATTAAAAAAGCACCTGCAAATACTCAGTCCTGAAGATTTTCCACAAACTGTAAAGCCTTCGACATCACATGTAAATGTGCTGCTGATGCCAGCAGAGGCTGCCACTCAGCTATCCAAGACACTTGTGTCTCTGCTTATTCAAGTCTAATGATAGGTTATGAGTGTTACATTCGGGTGTGATTTAAGCTTTTGAATAAAATATCAGTAGAAACTAAAGCAGAATCCATATCATGTCATGGGTTTACCAGTTTCTCAGTAAGAGATGTCAAATAACATTTATTGTAATTAATGTTTCAACAGCAGTAGATTTTGATGTTGTTGTAATTTTCACTTTAGTGTCAAAGCAATCATGTAACTACTGGACAAAAATGTTTACTTAGATGCATCAGCTTTGCATGCGCATAGCTATATAATACAATGCTTAACCCTAGTACTGCTGGACCTCAATATATTGATGTTCCAGATAAGTTTCGTGTACTGCCGGTCATCTATATACTCAGAATCAGAGTCAGAATGATTTAACTGCCATTGTCAGTGAAAGGTTTCACAAACTAGGAATTTTCTTTGGTGCAATGGTGCAACATGAAACATAGAACATAGAATAAGAACAAAATAGATAAATAAAACTGGAGTAAAAACTAAGATAAATAATAAAGCAATAAAGCTATATAAACTGTAAGACTTATAAAACTCTGTATATACAGATGTACATGTGACTGATTTATATTATTGTTATATATTGATCACTTCCGGTGTTTTCATTCTCTGCCAGTGGTCTAGCTGGTCGTATAGCTGGCATGACTAGGGTTAATGTCTGATTTTGTTAGAAAGAAAAACTATAAACTAACATTGCAGAAAAGCTTAAAGCGGTAGCCTTTGTGAATAGTTGTGGACTGGTGAACGGTAAATGGACTAGTACTTAGATAGTGGTCCTCTACTCTAGGTACTCAGAGTGCCTGCATGCCCCTTATGACATGCAAGGAATTTCCATTCTTTTCTTCTTACCTTACTTAAAAGTACTTAAATCTCCTAATCTTTTTCTCATTTCTTCTTATTGCTAACTTTTTATGCCACCTGGTGCAGTTGAAGTAGACATTATTAATCAATTTTGTTCCACATTTCTTTAAATGAGTTGTACTAACAGATAATTTATATTTGTGTACAGTACATGCAGCATGTGTGTGTGACATTGTGTATGTCTGACACTAACGAGGCAAGCTGACAGGGAAAGGGGGATCAGTGTTCAGACTTTCAGTCTCTTCCCTGGAGGTGAGCTGCCTGACAAAAACCCCCTGGACCCTAAAGACCAAAGACAGGAAGACATGCCACGGCTTGATGCTGCATGCTGTCTGTCAGAAGAAGGTTAGGAGGTTTATTTCTTTTAAAATATGCCAACGTGAATTTGTGTTTTGGTTTCTGTTTTTCACACCTCATTCCAGTACAAGTTCTATCAAATGTTTGGATCAGACGTGTGTTTTCCTCCATTCCATTTCCTTTCGGTGACTTATTTTGCCATGTCCTTCTCTTACTAGATATGTTGAAGTGTGTGTGTTAATGCTGTGCGTTTTTGTGTTGTGTTTGCCTTGCTCTGTCTTTCTCGTTGTGTGTGTGTACACATTTCCCCAATGCAGTTTCAAGGCTGAGGGCGCCACGCTCCAGAGATCTGATGGACACCAGCCATCAAAAGCGGAAAGACACGCGACAGATATGCAGCTAAAAATACGTTCATCTCCATCATACCCTCTTTCTATTTTTTTGTCCCCGCTTTCTCTGTTGGCCATCCAAATTTTCTTTTTAATGCTGATCCAAGAAAGAAGAGGATTTTTCTTCTTCCAATTTTAAAAGTATTTTATAAAATAAATTTCCCATACAAGGTCAGTTAAACCTGCAATTAACAACAACTTTTCTGACTAAAACAGCCACATCTGACAACAAGGTGGATGCATAAAACAGTGATGTATAATTGTAAGGAATTAAGTGAAAATTCAAATGCAGTTTTCATTTTAATACCATTCTTTTGAACCAGCTACCTGTTGTTGGCATATAGCCTGAGGAAAACTGTTTTATGAAAAAGAAAAATCAATGGCAAATTCATGAAGGACATTCAATGACATTCACATTCAACACTCAGAAAGGAGGATTAAAACATTCAACAGTGGCTTTCTTCAGGCCTTGGGGAAACATGCACACCAGAGAACAAAATAAAAAGACATTGCAGTTTAATAAACTAAATAAATATGTGGTCAGACTCTGTAGTCTAAAACTTTTAACACATTTACACAAAACCTTTCCAACCATTTAAATATTTTCTACAAAATCCACTACCTATTTATTCATGCTCAGGATTATACAGCTCTCATATCAGTTTGTCTGGCTGTGTTGATGTACCAAACCTGTTCTGTTAGTCATGCGTCATGATCTGTGGCTAACACATACAAACTGGAATTACTCTCTGGCTCATCAAAAGGAAATCAGTCTGGCACTGTGGAGAAAATCAATGACAAAATCATCAAGGACATTCACAGACTATCACATTCAACATCCTGAAAGGAGCCTAAAGAGAAAAACAACCAAATCTACGTGATTATCCTGCACTCTTCAAAGTATAAGACCTGCTACATAATGATCAATACTCTCTCATCTTCTTGTAGCTCTAATGCAGGATGCATAACATCTTGTAGCATTTGATTCAGGAAGTGCCCATCTCAGCATGTGATTCCTTTTTAAAGAGCTAGAGACAGATTTTAGACAGTTCTGTAGACAGGAGAGGAGCTTAATATAAAGAAAACTTGCAGCTTATTAAAATGCAAGATGGACTTCACTACACGAACCGAAAACAAAGAACTAGAACCTGTTCTTTTTTTTTAGGTGGCATTTGCAATCAATAATGAGATGTAATTATGTCCTCCTCATTTTTTGCTTTCAAGCTTAAAGCATTTGAAAAACACCATGTTTAGTGTAAACACCCTTCTTATGGTTGAATAATTCACATTATTTTCCAGTTCTCTGCATTTATTTCTCACATTTTTGACATTTCAAGCTTTTTACAGCCTACTCCAAAAGTACTGGAACAGCAAGGCCAAATAATTTGTTTTTTCTGTGCACTGAAGATATATGTGTGTGATCAAAAGATGAATGTGAGAAGAGAGATCAGAGTTTCAGCTTTTATTCCCTTGTATTTACATCTAGATATGTTAAACAACATAGAACATAACACATTTTATATCAAATCATCTCGTTTTTCATATCAGCGTAAGTGACAGGTGTTATCTGTTACCCTGGTATGTCATATAAGCTTGGTTATTAATCATTAAGTAGCTCTGGATATCTATCTCAGTTTAAACTTGAGCTTTCACCTGTGAAGACTGCATTTTTAGTTAAGAAGGGTAGACCCAAATGAATACCAGAGAGCTGTCTATGAGAAAAAAAATCATGCCATTCTGAAGCTGAGAAAAGGAAGAAAATCCATCAGAGGTATTTTAAAAACATTGGGCATAGCCAGAACCACAATTTGGACTGTCCTGAAAAAGAAGGAAACCACTAGTGCGCTGAGTAACAAGGATCAAACTGGTTGTCTGAGGAAAACATCAACAACTGATGACAGAAAAATTGTGAGAACAGTAAAGAAAACCCCCAAAACAATAGGCTATAACATCATTAAGACCCTCCAAAGACCAAGGGTGAAAATATTACAGTCCACACAAAAAAATAAAGAGGCCATATTGCAGGATGCAAACCACTCATCAGCAATACAAATTGCAAAGCCAGATTGGAATTTGAAAAAAAAAAAAATCACAAGATGAGCCATAACAGTTCAGGAACAAAGTTTTTATAGACTGATGAGACAAAGATAAACCTCTATCAAAGTGATAGTTTGGCTGTGGGCATGGCTGCAATTTATAGAGAAATGTGTCCAAACTAGTCAGGATGAACTTTATCATGCAACAAGACAATGATCCAACTGCCACCTCAACAAAGTACTTTATCAGGGGGAAACCATGTAAGGTTTTGGCTGGCCAAGTCAATTGCCAGATCTTAACTTGACTGGACATTCATTCACTTCCTGAAGAGAAAACTAAAGAGAGACACTGCACAAAACAGACAACTAAAACATGCTGTGGGAAAAGCCTGGGAAAGCTAATACCAAAGAAGAATAAAGAAATCTGGTGGAGTCTGTGGGTCATAGACTTGAAGCAATAATTCTGAGCAAGGAATATATGGCCAAATATTTTTGACTTTAATTTAGTTGAAAATATTATATTGGTTTGATACAAAATGTGTTATGTTTGTTATGTATGTTTATTTAGATTTAGTTTTCTTGTTATGGAAGACATCCTTTTCTCATCTTCAATTGTTGATGGTGTAATGTTCATATCCATGGTTTGCTGGTATCCACAAAGAGGTGCACCCTGATGGATTTTAGTTAAAAATCTCTGAAAAAAACTCAGCCAATGGCTGCTTTTCATATAATAAACAATCTGGGGAGCTCAGTAGGAAAATTTTCAGAAAATCTAATAGGACACTGATTGGCCTGAACCAACTGTGCTTTGGACATTAAGGCATCGCTTGAAACCAGGCAAAATGAATTCTCTTATGATTATAATCTCACTAATGTTGTAAAAATCCAGCTGTCTCGCGAGGTAAACAGTTGCAAAACAAGCCCGAAGAATGATTGATGCAATTCAGTGCTTAATAGTTGGAGAGATGTATTTTTCATAAAATTTTGCAGTTTTTTCTCTCCATACTCACATTTGATTAATAAGTTCTATTTTAACTTCTTCAGCCACTCCATTTGTCTCCACAATGCTTATTTAGATGTTTATTAGCAAATCCCTGATGCTGAATTTTGTGCTAAGGATACTGTTAAGATTTTCTTCTAATGATTCCATCATGAAGGCCATACTTGTCCATGTGCTGCTGCATTATACAACAGTGATCTACTGCTCTTAGTACACTAAATCTTCCTGTAAGTCATTTGCAGTAGTGCATAATTTTCGTTGATCTTATAGAACTCAATTTGAAGAAAAAAAGTTTTCTGTCTTTTAGTGACTTTCTCTGGCTTTCTGTCCATCAGTTATCTAAATTTTCAGATTACTAGGTTGCTGTATAGAGTTCATGGGTGCTGATTGCTGGGACAAGGTTTGAGGATTCAGAGTATTGGTAAAGCTTAATATCATTTCCCAACAATTACTGTGAATAAGACATAGCCCAAAAGGGCTAATGAAGGTCAGAGAACTTCTTCTTCTTTTAGCTGCTCCCATTAGGGGTCACCACAGCGGATCATCTGCCTCCATCTCACCCTATCCCTTGCATCCTCTTCCCTTACGCCAACCCTCCTTCACTACATCCATGAATCTTCTCTGTGGTCTTCCTCTTCTCCTCCTGCCTGGCAGCTCCATCCTCAACAACCTTTGTCTAATAGATCCACTGTCCCTCCTCTGAACATGTCCAAACCATCTCAGCCTCGTTTCTCTGACTTTGTCTCCAAACTTCTCAACATGAGCTGTCCCTCTGATGTACTCATTTCTAATCCTGTCCATCCTGGTCACCCCCAGCGAGAATCTCAGCATCTTCAGTTCTGCCACCTCCGACTCTGCCTCCTTTCTTTTTGTCAGTGCCACCGTCTCCAAACCATACACCATGGCAGTTCTCACTACTGTCTTGTAAACCTTCCTTTTCACTCTTGTTGCTATCCTTTTGTCACAAAGCACCCCTGACACTTATATCCACCCACTCCACGCAGCCTGCACGCTCTGAGAACTTGATAAAAGTTAAACAGTGAAATCGCTTGGGATGTCCAAACTTTTGTACGGTGCTTCTTCAGAATTTTTACTCCAAAATTGTAATCCCCCCCCAATTAAATAGCTCCAGGTGTGGAAAAACCATCTCTAACTTTTGCATTCTGGAGATTAGTTCATCTTTTACTCACTCAAGCATTGAAAGTAGCAGAAACTTTGCTTGCTGCTGTATACACTTAAAGTCATGCGAGAAAGGACAGTTTTCACATGGATTCTGCGCAGTCCTGTAAAAAACAAGGTATCTTTCATGATTCAGTAGCTTGCAGGATCATGATTTGCAGCAATAACTTGAGGCAGTTATTTTCTGTATGCCTTTAATGACCTCTCACATCATTGTGGAGGAATAATTTTGCCTACTTTTCTTCACAACAGTTCATTGGGGTTTGTGGGCATTTGTTTATGCACAACTCTCTTAAGGTTCTGCCACATCATTTCAATCACATTGAGGTCTGGACTATAACTGGGCCTTTGCAACAACTTGATTCTTTGTTTTTTTAGTCATTCTGTTGTAGAATTGCAGGTGTGCTTGGGATCAGTGTCTTATTGCGTGACTGAATTTTGGCCAAGCTTAAGTTTTTAGACAGATGGCCTCGCATCTGACTCCAGAATACTTTGGTATACAGAGAAATTCATGTTCAATTCAATGACTGCAAGGTGCGCATGTCCTGTGGCTGCATAACAAGTCCAAATCATCCACCACTGTGCTTGACAGTAGCTATGAGGTGTTTTTGCTCATATGTCTTGTTTGGTTTTCACCAACCATGGCATTGTGCATTATGGCAAAGGATCTCCACTTTTAGTGTTATCTATCCCAAGGACATTGTTCCAGAAATCTTGTGGTCAGTTTAGATGCAAATTTGCAAACCGAAGCTGAGACTCCATGTTCTTTTTAGAGAGAAGTAGCATTCTTCTGGCAACCCTTTCAAACATGCCATATTTGTTCAGTCTTTTTCTAATTGTACTCTCATGAACTTTAACATTTAACATAATAACAGAGGTCTGTAGAGTCTAAGAGGTTTTTTTTTTAAGTTTCTGTAAGCATTACATGGTCTGACCTTGGGATGAAGTTGCTAGGACATGCACTTCTGGGAAGATTGTGGCATTATGTTAACCCATAAGAACCCGGACCCATTTTTCCTTACAGGAAAATCATGGGTGATATACAACAGACCAAGAGGCTCACAGAGCTGTAAAAAATGTAAAGTGTTTGTTACATGCATGTCACCATGGGTTCTTATGGGTTAACACACTCCTGAATGCTCCAGAGCAGCAAACTGCTAAAACTTCTGTCTTTATAGAGGTGATCATACTGTCTGATGATCAGTTAATCAAGTACATTAATAATACCATACAGTATTTAAATAGAATCCCCAAGGTCTTACTAAACTTTTAACCTCTCCTGCTCATTGTGCAAACATTAAATCACTTTGAAACATCATTTTTATATTGTGAAGGGAGGTCCTCGCTACAAAATTAAGGAAGATTTGTAGAATGCTGCCAAAAAATTACTAAATTCTTGCCTCGCCAGGAGAGCATTCCAACCTGACAATAAGATTTTATGATCTCAAACTGAACACACCAATAGCGCAAACCTGCAGACTGAAGCTCAACAATGAGTACAGCGGCAATAATACAAGTTATGCAGCATAACAGCTCAGCAGGTCTGGTATTTTCAGTACATACTTGTACATTTTACTTGTGCCCATTGCTCTGATTGCCTGGTTGTGGAATGGATAGCAAAGCTACTGTAAGTGAATTGGGTGTCTTCAATCTTCCCCAATCACTTAGAGGCTGTGCATCAGCGCATGTCATCCATCATGTAGACCAGAACATGCCCCAGACAAATGGTGCATCAGCATTCTGCAGCACCTCAATGCTGCAGTTGCTGGTCAACACGGCCAGTGGTCGAGGCTATCGTCCCTCTGACCATCCAGAACAGAGACCTTGCAATTATACCACAGCTGATATCAGACACCTAAAATGACCTCCAGTGATGCGCTTAAGTTGAAGGATTTAATTTTGCTGAGTGTTAAAAAAGCCATGTGAAATGATACCGTCATCCTATAAGAGGAGCAGATGGGATCTTGCTTGGACAAGCCACAGAATTCAGGGAAGTGAGGAAAGAGCAAATGTTGAAAGATAGCATTACAGCAGTAGGAGAAAATGCAATGATCCCTATGAGCATTAGTGAACACAAACAAATGTCACCTGTGTACATGACATCACAGTGTCTGAGGTGATATGCAGGAACTTGTAGAGTTTTGGGCAGGACATAGTAAGCCTGGTAACCTTGGTAACATGTCAGTATAGGACAGTTGAGCTTATTACCGAATGCTTGACCTGCACCTCGGCCCTCTCTTAAACTGAACAAGCCATCTCCTGATGGCCTAACCTAATCTGTAGATGGAGGGACTGTTTAATGGATTACTACACCTCTTTCCCTCTCTCTCTTGCTGTCTCTACACAATGGCAAGCATATCATACACATAAAAACCCACTCATGCTCACACAACACCTGGAGATCCACTTAGAAAAGAGACTAAAAGAACAATTATCACTAACAGTGCTAAGTGGTTGAAAAGTAGTTGGTTGTGTGCTGCTAATATTGAGTGATACTTTTAACTTGGTGTTGATAGAAATTGTGTTCATGCCTTTAAAGAAATGGATCTTAGGATTTCTAAAGAAATCTTTTAGTGCATTAAATATATTGTCAGCTCAACTTTGTGTGAGAGAGATAGACACTACCCACTTGAGATCGATTATTATATTTATTTCTACAGAGTATATATAATCGAGTCTAAAAGTCCACATTAAAATCTGTCTTATTTTGTCATATAAAACAGTGGTCCCCAAACGTTTTTGTACGAGAGACCAGTTTCATGCAAGAAAATATTTCCGTGGAACGGGTAGGGGCGCGGGGGTTCCAATAACAAAAGCCTTTGTCAGTTCATAGTCTGTAATCTGAATGCAACAATTCCACTTTATATAGAGAAGGTACACGACCTGCGCAGTGTGTACTTCCGGTCCCATCTTGTTGCTAATGTGGGTACAACAATACTTCGCAACGCTATTTCAATGCATTGCACAGTATAGAGTTTTCTGTTGAAATTAAATATAATGTTGCACTATTGTGCAGTGTTTGGCTGCAACAGCCACAGTTACACACACAAAGTGTCTTTGCATCATTTCCATCATTCTCAAACGGAGAGGAGGACTGCCTGGATTCAAGCAGTGAAGCGTCAGAACCCAGACAGATATTTCTGGATCCCTGTGAAACGTGTTGTGTTATGCAGCTCCTTTGTGTATTGCGATATAAAGTATTTACTTCACAACTCTGTGCATTCATTGTTCACATTTCTGAACTGTCAGTGGCATCTTCTCAGTGTGGCTGCATCATAAATAATTTTAATCATTTGTGTTTAAAGGAAGTTCCCTCCATTTCCACAATGAAATACTGTCAATTACAGATTTTTAAAGTATAAACTATTCCCTTTTAAGGCCCAGTAACTTGTTTATAGTTAGTAAAAGCAATAATTGTAATATTTATTTATAGCTGAAATAGACTATATTGGATATATTGGTATGTAATGAACTTTTTTATGTTGGGCAGTAATAATAAACAAATTTACATGTAGAAGATAATTTGGTTCAAGGGCACCTCAAATTCAGAAATGTTTTTTGTGTAGTAAGTTGTGTAAATGTGTCTGTGTAAATGCTGGCCAGGCTATATTGATCAGATGAGGCTACGTCCTGCTCAACAGTAACTGTTGTGCATCTGATCGAAATGTTATTTGTCTACTGAATTACAGTGATGTCTGTAGTTAACACAATAAAAACATATCATTACATGTCCTTCTCTCCAAGAAGCCGTGCCTTCTTACAAAATGTGTGACATACTGTCCACTTTTTGCACATGACCCAAAACATGCAGGTACAGCTGCATGCAACATACTCAGGGACCATATTTCCCCTCTTGACCAATGTTTAAACTGCTGACTTATTGACCACTTAATGTAACCATATAAAAAACTACACTTGAAACCAGAAGTTTACATACACTGTGTAAAAAGGCACAAACATTTTTTTCTCACTGTCTAAAATTAAATCAGTCTAAACTCCTGTTTTAGGTCAGTTAGGATTGCCAAAATTATTTCTGTTTGCTAAATGCTGCAATAATGAGAGAGAGAATATTTTAGAGAGATTTTTATTACTTTCTTCAAAGTCAGAAGTTTACATATTTTTCTTTAGTATTTGATAGCATTGCCTGTAAACTGTATGACTTGGTGTAAGCACAGTCGAGCAGCCAAGGAGGCAGAATGAGGAATTCATAAATCCGAGAGGAGTATGAAACACAAAGCACATTTATTTTTCCACCACAATGCAAAGACGAAAACAGTTCTGGCCAGCACCTCCACAGACAGACTCCAACACTAATGCAACACAGTGAACCAACCAACAAACCTTCTTCTTCTTCTTGTAAATTTTATTGGCGGTTGGCAGACAGAGTGCATTACCGCCACCAACTAGTATCCCGTCTACCCGTATCATCCCTGCGCAGGGCCCGCGGCCTTGGCTGATGACGCCAGGGTCAAACCAAAAATTACCCCAAAGTGCGAACATGGCGCTCAGCTGGCGCTGCTCAAGACATCTGTCCTCTGCTCAAGACATCTGTCCTCTGCTCAGTCACCTCTGCTTAAATGCTATTGGGTTATACCAAATGTGGCCTCAAGAGGGTTGTTGTGGACACACAAAATTAAATATTTACACAAACCATTTTTCAAAGTATCTACAAACTTCCACCCATATTTACAAACTCTCAAATGTACAATAAACACAAATAAATAGCAGTGAATATCAATCAATTAATACATACATGAAACCATAATACCAAACACCCCTCTACCTACTACCCACTTGTTGTCACCCTCCTGGAACTAATAAAGGTACTCGTGCCCCCAGGGAATTCTTTTGCCCGAGCACCCTGGGAAAACGGAGGAAAGGCAGAGGTAAGTGTGTTCATTAATTGAATTCCGTTTTTGCTTTCTGTATGTAAATTCACATGTGCATTCTCTTAGC
>VUQH01074600.1:0-14565 GCA_015106775.1 Etroplus canarensis
AATGCATGAACTAGTTTTTCAGCATCACTCTGAGACAGGATGTTTCTACTTTTGGCAATATTGCGAAGATGATAAAAGGCAGTCCTACATATTTGTTTAATGTGAGCATTAAAGGACATATGCTGATCAAAAATAACTCTAAGATTCCTCACAGTGTCATTGGAGGCCAAAGTAATGCTGTCCAGGGTAAGTATCTGGTTAGAAAGACTGTTTCTGAGGTTTTTAGGGCCAAATACAATAACCTCAGTTTTGTCTGAATTTAAAAGTAAAAGATTACAGGCCATCCAGGTCTTTATGTCTTCAAGACAAGCCTGTAGTTTAACTAATTGATTTGAGTCATCTGGCTTCATGGATAAATATAGCTGGGTATCATCTGCATAGCAGTGAAAAAGTATGCCGTGTTTTTTAATAACACCGCCTAAGGGAAGCATGTATAATGTAAAGAGTATTGTTCCCAGCACAGAACCCTGTGGGACTCCATGACTAACTTTTGTGTGTGAGGAAGACTCCTTATTTACATACACAAATTGGAATCTGTCGGATAAATGAGATTCAAACCGGTGTAATGCATTCCCTTTTAATACCAACGGAGTATTCTAGCCTCTGTAGTAAGATGTTGTGGTCGACTGTATCGAATGCTGCACTGAGGTCTAGGAGAACAAGCACAGCGACGCTAGTAGAAATGCAGATTCTTCAGACAGGCTTATGTGCTATTGTACCCCTTCTACAGGTAAATGGCAAATCCTACAATCAAGCCAGACTGCAGGTTGGAAAAATGGGATCTCTGCATCCAGCCAACCGCCTTGCAGCCTATGTGACAGGACGACTACATGCGTCAGTTGACATTTCTCATAAAACCTTTCAGAAACCAGACTCTACACATAGAACCAACACTAATGGAACTGTTAATGTGAAAGCTGTCAAATCGCTAGTCGCTGCAAGGAAACCTACTGTTTTGAAGGCATCAGCACAGTCATCAGGTAAGTTTTTCTCTGTTGCCAGACTACCGCAGAGACACTTAGGTTTAAACACAAATGAAATTAAATTCTTCATTACTACTACCTCCTAAGCATGATGTTCATAAAACTTGTTCCAGCATTAAGGAAATGACTCAGGGCTGTCAGTTCAGTTAGACTCTTAGTAAATGTGTTTTTCTCTTGTTTTACCTAAACCTAATCTGGAGTTGTTTTTAGTGCATCATTTACTTTATATAAAAACAGAAGGAAGTTGAAACATTCCTCAAGACTTGGTTTTAAATAGTGGCATGTATTTAATCATATAAAAATATGTAATACAGTTACATTGGTGTAAAGTAGTTATATTCACATCTCACCACCCTGTCTTGCATGTTTTCTCTCTTCAGCTCAGTTATTCCAGCCAAACTGTCCAAGAATAGGATCCATCACCTTGCCACATTCAAAAAAATCCTTCATCAGACCTGTCCAATCCCTTCCCCCAGAGCAATACAGCTCATTCAGTTCCTGCCAGAGCATTTCCTCATCTGCACCTGTCTCCCTTACTGTCTCACCATCACTGAAAAAACCCAGCTTCCTGGGAAAGAGTGGAACTTACTCATTCAGGATCTGCCCTCCGTCCAACCAGTGCACTGAAGGCCAGAAGCTCCCTGGTGTTCCTCTGCCTGGTGGCTTTACTCTCATTCAGCTCCCAAAGCCTGGTGCTACTGGAGCAGCACGACCTCTAAATGCTACAAACATAGCTAGCACTTGTTATGACCTATCAAAAAAAGATTGTGCATTGAATCCAGTCAAGAGTCCACCACACACCAAATTCATAGAGCCCAGCTCTGACCCTGAGCTGGATTGTGGTGAGAAAATGGCGTCAGATGAGAGTGATGCAGCTAAGCTGGCAGAATCAAGCCAGGATAACGCTTCAGAAGATGTAAGCTCCCACTCGTCTGACTATGAAGGAGAGGGGGAGGAAGATGTAAGTTTGAGGATTAAGATTCATTTTTAGTTGATAGATCTTTTCTGTAAATATGGTTTTAAATGGAGATTAATTAGTACTGATTCTGTTCTGATCTTAATAGCCTTTGCTGCCATATGACATGTGCTATCTTATTAGATCTGCCAAAAGTGAGTGCTACTCTGCTTTTACACGTTGCAGTGATTTCAGTAAAACCTGTTGTTAAACATTTATAAGAACTGCCTCTGACATGATCAGCTCAGCTCTGTTTGAATTGCTTGGCAAAGCTGAATACAGTATTGTAACAGGAGTTTTGGACAGAAAGTGGGATATAATACAAATCCTTTTTCTTTGAATTTTATTCATACAAAAATTTGTCAGTTTAAATGGAGCACTTTATTTTGTGATTTATTTTAGTGGGAGAAGGTCCTGTAAGCTGCAAAATAAATACTATTAAATGGACAATGGTCATCATAAACATAAAAGAAGAAAAGCTGGACAAATAACCATGTATGCTGTCAACTATAGTTCAAAAAAAGAAAATCAGTATCAGCAGGTCAGAGTTTTAAAAAAATTGGCAATTGGAATTGAAAATCGGAATCAGAATACTTTATTAATCCCCAGGGAGAAATTACTTAATTGGCTGTAGGCATTGCAGCTGGTCTGTCTGTAAGTTCTATCACAAAAAATGAGAATAATTTACAATATTTAAAAGCAGCATATCTAATCTTGGGATTGCTTTGTTGTTTTCTTTAGGACATGACAGTGGATGTCGAGACTGTAGAAGAATTAAAACAGGAACTGGCCATTGCTAAAATGAAGAAAGAGCTTCTCAAGGCATTACTGGAATCACGGTAATACATATGAACATATGGATATTTCTGCTATCGAATCAGAAGTATTAAATTCACATTTGACACTCAAAGTTTAAAGTTATCTCTTCCTTCAGAGATTCCAGTGATGATTTGGGGTCATTGATGGAGCTCAACACCCAGGTATGGCTTTTTTTTCATGCAGCAGCCACAAGGCAGACATCCACCGTTGACTTCTAATACCAGTAGAATTGCACGTTTCTCCATACCAAATTTGATACCACAGTTTAAAAGAAATGATCGCATGTACTTCTTCATTCGAAAACATCCGAACATTACAAAATTGCTTTTTCTCTAAAGAAAAGCAACAACGGTACAGAACAGAATAGAGAACTATGATCAAATGCAAGCCATGCAATTTTGCATAGATGATGCAATGATTCCTGTGAATTTCATCATTTTTTATGGCTTTTTGAACTTTTTCTTCCCTGGTTCTGGGTTTAAAACAAAAAAAACATACATAACAACATACAAATATTTTTACTACGAGGTATGACCTTAGCTACATTATTACATTAAGGATTTATACAGCATAAGCATTTGTACAGCATTAGCCACTGCAAGCATTTTACACAGTGGAGCTGTTTAACAATGC
Organism: Etroplus canarensis; assembly: GCA_015106775.1. NCBI lineage: Eukaryota > Metazoa > Chordata > Actinopteri > Cichliformes > Cichlidae > Etroplus > Etroplus canarensis. Next base: position 3,391 of record VUQH01074600.1, read on the forward strand.
CAAAACCAGCTGTCTCAAATAAATTGGTCACATGTATTTTAGGATAAGATAAGAATGATAATGCTTTGGAGGTAATTAATATGAACTGAAACCTTCAAACAATATTTCCAGTACTTGACTGCCACTTGCTTTTCTTATTGATGAGCAGGGAGGAGCTATCCCAGCAACTGCACTATTTGCCATCTTCCATATGTAGTTTCTACTGTGCCATGTGTGGTTTTTTCCTGTGTATGTGTAAGGAGAGGCTAGAATACTTGTAGCAGTATGGTGCCCAAGTCAGATCGGGAAAAATTGCAGCCTCAGTACATATGCTATGTTCAGTAGTACCAATATTTTTAAAAAAGCAAGTACTGTTCTATTTTTAGTATTTTGGAGGTATCGTAAGTATCAGTTTTGATGACATGCCTAGTTTCTGTTCTAGGATGGAAATGATGAGTCTGCGGACAAAAAGAAGCGGAAGAACCACACGGTGCTAGAAAGGCTGAGACGCTCTGAACATCGAATTCTTTTTGACAAACTCCAGACTGTCCTCAGAAGTGACCCCAGAACCCCCAGGTTCCACCTCCTTTCGCTGGTTAGTTCTATTCTGGTGATTGTTCTTTTATTTAGTTAAGATGGGGAGAAACTGTACATGAAAAACGCTACATTAAATTTGATATGATGGAATCAAATTTTAAATGTCATTGGCTCAAAACGAGGCTAGACTGTGTGCCTTGATCAGATTTGGTTGACTGTGCCAATTACTACTACTACTTCTTCTTCTTCATCTTCGTCTTTGTCTTCTATAACCTTAAATGGTATTTTCAACGTTAAAATACTGGAATTTCAGACTGTTGTCACATCCCTCATCAACATCATATCCAAAGGAAACTTGCCAGATTGCTAGAGGTTGTGACACTACAGTTTTCTACAAAGAGAAGATGGAATTGTTCAAGATTTCAATTTCATAGGATTTTTGGAGAGTTGTAAAAGGAATTTCCCATGTTAATCAAAAAAAATTCATCACGGCTGCATTCTGGATTAGATCCAGATGAAACCTATTCAGTCAATGGGTATTAGAAGCCCACACCCAACACAAAATTTAGAGTGACATTGGGATTTGTTCAAGATTTTTTGTAGTGGTCTACACGTTGACCTTACAAGCGAAAGATCCCTGGTTCAATTCCAGGTGGGGACACAAGCCCCTCTCACCATGGAGGGTTGCGTCAGGAAGGGCATCCAGCTTGAAACCTCTGCCAAATTACCGACGCAAGTTAATCCGCTGTGGCGACCCCTTGGGGAGAATACAAGGGAACAGCTGAAAGTACTTGAAACCTCAGGTTAAGATTGGGAATGTTTCAAATTTTAACAATTTTTCCTGACCTTGAACTGATTTTTTTACCAAAATCGAATCAGTCAGAGGGAAGCTGAACGTCTACTAATAGAAGAAAATTCTGAAGGATTCATTGAAAATTGTGGCCTGCACTTTTTAAGCATACAAACATGTAAACTGATTTACTAACTTGCTTAAAAAGTCACTTTGCAATTTTTAAGTCCCTAATGGACAAGCACCGGTAAAAACATAACCTCCTTGATGGAGGGAAAAAGAAACAGCAAATTACTCAAATAAAATGTCCAAAACTTTGGCAAAAGAATTTGTATTCATGTAGTGTGCCATCCCCTATAACAGGAAACTTACAAAGGAAATTGTTTTCTGTGCCATTCAAGAATTACGTAGATTACATTGATTAAAAAATATGGCAAGCTTATTAAGTTTAAATTTTACATGAATCAGACATTTCAACTATCTGCACCCTCAAGACTCAACAGTTTTATTTTTTCCATTTTTTTTATTTAGCAGCCCATATTCAACAGAAAAAAAATCTAGATCTGCTTCACTTTTAGTCTGTACGCAGATTTTTTAAAAGGTGAGAAATTATTCCAGCAAGATAGTTTTATACAAGTGACTTCATATATTCAGTGTGTTTGACTGTCTGTAATTCTGTTTCGCAAATCACAAAATTGCCCAGTCAGTATTCATCTTTGTTCTCTCTGTCAGCGCACTCACCATAGTTATTGCTGTGGTTTTTAGGCCGTACAAGAAATTCAAAACCTGCAGGAGGCATCCAGACATCTGGAAGACACAAAGGCGACACTGATGCATATGCAGTCTAGCTATATGGAGAAGCTTTCCCTCTTGTCTGGTATGTGCACTTTTAATTACTACATGTGACATTTTTCACTTTGTTTTCCTTACACTGTACTGATTTATTTGCTGCTTAAACTTTTTGTGTGTATATAGAGAATAAGTTAAATCCTGTAGTCCAGCACCGAAATAATCCTATAAAATCTCTTGCACTTGTGCCATTATAATAATGTCATCAGTTGTCGTGAAAAATGAGCAACCTTTGTGGCTAAGAATAACAAAGAATCCCAAAGTTTGAACAAGAGCAAAACAAACACCAAAAAATAAAGTATTTTGAATAGGAGACGCTCAGTACTTCTGTACACGTGACGCGTCACTACCTTTGCTGAAGCTTGTCTTTTTTTGACATGTCATATTAGGGAAGCCTGTCAAGCTGATCAGGAACAAGCTAAACGAGATCTGCGAGAGACAAAGAAGGAAAGAGAAGGCAATGAAATGGAGGCCTTTCTTTACCCAACTACTACAGTCAAGAGCTGCTCATCTGCAAGCCGCTGCTCCCCAGTCTAAGCCCCAGCCCTCACCTCTGCTACAGTCTGACTTTGTGCCTCCATCTCACGTTGACCTACCCACTACTGCAGCCCAAAGCAATTTACAAAAGGTGCTATCCCTGTTTCATCCAATTCCACAAAAATCTCCAAATGAATCCTCTGTAAAGGCACCTGTGCTGACACCCACACCACACCCTCTGCCTCAGCCAGTGTTCTCTCTATCCCAGGCTGGGGTTGCTGCACCTAAATCACATGTGGAGATTCATGCAGGTGAACATGTCAAACAGGGCACTTCTGAAAAGCAAGAGCAGGTTACTAGTTCCCAAATTCCGAATTCTGAAACTGATCAGCAGCCTCAAGTCTTGGCTGTTAAAGCAGTAGCTCAAGCCTCTGCACCCCTTCAAGGACCCCTGCATGCATCCCCAACACCTAACTTAACCAACACAACAGTTCACTTTCCACAGCACCTGGCTATTCCTCTAATTCGCACCAGGACCGGCAGACTCATACTTCCCTCTTGTCTGAAACCAAGTAAGCTATAAAACATTACATTTTAATTATATTCCATACCAATTTTTAAGTATATTATTAATTTTTTTTTATTTTCTTACAGTTCGGCAAAGCTTCTATACATTCACAGTCATGAAAGACAAACAGAAGGGAGAGGAGGGTGATGTGAGCTCTGCCACTAATGTGCAAATTTCTGATGTGGACCCGCCAAGGAAGTTGGAGACTAGCGTGCCTGCATCTGACCTGCTGTTGGATTCAGAACCCAGACATGACCTAGAGAACAAAACTATGTATTTGGATTTAAATCCAAAGTGTTCAGGTGTAAGTAACCCCCTGGCTGAGCTTGCCATCCTCAACAAATCAATCTCTGTGCCTTCAATGGATCCAAAAGGTACAAAGGACAACCAAGAGGGGGTCACAGGTGCAGGTTTGAACACAACTCTGCCCGTGGCTTGTTTGAATTTTAATTGTGTGGATGCAAAGTCTAAGCCTGATCCTAGCCCTCCAGTAGGTCGCCGTGGCAGAGGTAGGCCTCGAAAGAACCCTGTCACTACCCCTGTAAACAAAAAGAAAATGCATACTGCGATAGAGGAGACCAGGAAATGTGTCAGTGATGGTGAAGTATCTATGCTGTTTGAAGAGAAAGAAAGTGAAAGAAGTACTTTGGAAGAGACAAAGACAAAAACAGAGGACCCCACAGGCAAGTCCAGCAAAGTAGCAGATAACCATGTGCCAGTCAAACGAGGCAGAGGAAGGCCTCCGAAAAATAGGAGGTTCCAGTTAATAGAAAAAGCACCGGTTAAGCGTTCAGCAAGTTTTCCCCTTAGATCTAACTCTGCCCCTGCCAAACATCACTGCAGTGCAAGTCCTAATATTAAACCTGAGGAAAGCTCTACCACAGCAACCTTGTTTGGAGCTCCTAAAACATCACGGCCTTTAACGCGTGGTTCTTTAGGAAAGGACTTCCCTAGTGCAAAGAAACGGTCTTGGATAGACGTAGAAAAGGAACTTGAACCTGACCTAGATTTCGACTAGTTCTTATATCGTCCCGTCACTACAAAAACCTATGCACACTTTGCTAGTCACACACTGAAATGTCTCCCATGACTAATGCTGTTCACTCATGAACTGGACATTGTTTGAAGAATTACGTTGGAGCGTTGTCCTTTTTTTCCTTTCTCACATGCACAGCACAACAGGGGATAGTTTGCTGCGGAGACGGCCTTATTACTTGAAGTAGTTTTAGGTTTAATGTGACGTTGCTGCCCGGGAAAGGACACGATATCCAGCTGCTCACTGTGTATTCGCTGCAGAATTTGCTATGCTAATCTCAAATGGGCACAATTGGTTTTCACATGTTCTATGTACCAGGGAGTCTGCAGTCTGCAAAGAAATGGTTTTGAAAAGTTCAGGGCTGCTTTGCTTGTTTTAAAATGACTTAAAGCTACAGCAACTTTGCCTACTATTATCCTCACAATATTACTTGAAGAAATTTCTCTGCTTTCTGCTGGTGGTGATGGTGTGAGTCATGTAGGTCATTAAAAACTTAACCAAATGTGCCTGTCTGAAAAACCAAAGGATCAGGGTTGCAGTTAATCAATGCGGCTCTTTTCTGAATAACTCAGTGGACTCGTAATATAGAGAGAGGCTGTTTGGTTTAAAGAGTTATGATATAGCATTATTAAGAGACCTGCTGAATGTATTAATGAATGAATTTTGATATCAGTGTTCTCCAGAATTAAATCTTTAAATGTTACCATTGTTCATGTAGGGTACTGAGAAGTATTTGAGTTGTGTAACTTCAAGTCATTCGTCACTGATCTCTCTTATGCAAAAGGAAATAAAGCTGCACAGATCCAGTGTTCTTCGATCCAACATGAGTTTAAGCTAAATGTCTACTGAATAAGAGTGGACAATACACAGGTTTAATTCTAAAATATGTCTTAACGTCATTTTTCAGTGGGCAGCAGATAATGTATACTTTATTTTGGAGTTCTTGGTTGTGTTACTAAATCGGTAAAAGGCATTTTTAGTTGCACTTTAAAATTTCTGGTAGAAACCACCCATATTATCTCCCATTTGCTTCTTCTAAACTTCTAAAGTAGCATTATTAATCACCATTGTAAAATAATGTTTGAGTAACATTAATATGCATGTAAACCTGATCTGTTGCAAGTGATGAAGAAAAGTAACTGTATTAGATGTGCCTATGTAAATAACTTCTGTGAATATTGTACTTTTTTAAATTGCAAATGTTTAGTTTTTGGATGATTTTGAAACACTGGGAACTTGATTCTAATCAAAGAACACCTTATCTTATCCTTCAGTTACTCAGAAATTGCCAGCAATTTGCTTTGGTTTGATATTTTTGAGCCAGAATGTAGCTGATTTTATGAAAATGGAGATGGAACATTGTGTCTTCTAGAAAAAACAAACTTGTTTTGTGAGCCTTGTTTTCAGACATCTTTCACCAGTAATATTTTTAACGCTTTTCTATGTATTTCTTTTTATGTTTAAAGGCATTTTGAAATTCTGTCTTCTGTTCGGTTGTGACATCAGTATAATCTATTTCAGTTACATTATGACAGCACACTAAAGTAACCTGTACTGACACCAGTTTAAGCAAACATTGCATCCACGGTGATGGATAACATTTAGTTTGGTAAATACATTCGTTGATCAGCCACAACATTAAAACCACCAACGGTGGAGTCAATATTTATTATCCCATAGCAAAACAACGTTGAGCTGGGTCCTACCCTTCATTTGGATATTACTTTGATATGTACCACCTACCTAAACATTGTTGCCGACCAACCACCTCTTCTATGGCAACAACACTCCTCCAAAAGAACAATGCACTGCACCGCAAACCAAGAACATATTCATTATTGAATAGAGGAATACAGCAGAGCTCAAAGTGTCGACCTGGCCTTCAAACCTAACTAAATCCAATCGAGTATCTGTACCAGAACAAATGACAGGACCCAGAGGATTCACTACCACTGTTGCTGTGCTGGACACTACAGTCCTGCTCGATAATAGGCAGGTGGTTTTAATGCTGATGTAGAATAAAACACATGTAGTCGAGCTTAGAAACATTGAAAAAAAAATGCATTTCCCCCCTCTGTATGTAAATTCTGCAATATCTAAGGTACAGTGAGTTACCTCCACCTAGGAAGTTACGTTTTGGGCTGAATTTGTTTTTATTTATTTATTTTTATTATTTTTTTTTTTTAGCAGGATTACACAAGAAGTAACAGACAGACTGGCATGAAAATTTTACCACTAGTGGGACTTGGCCCAACTTAGAAGTGATTAACTCTGGGAGTCAATCCAGGTCTACATCCAGGATTTTTTTTAAGGGTTCTTCAACATTGTTTGTTAGGGCTGTTTAACTATGATGGAGATGATGCTGTCTCAGACTGCTCTTGTTCTCATATGGTATTTTCAAGAAATTGTATGATAGTTTCCTTACAGTAATGTATTATGTAACAAGCTGGAGTATATTGACTTATTGAGATATTGTTTATATCCACCTTCAAAACATTATTTTTTAATTTGATTTAAAAATGTCATGAATACATCAATAAAGGTACAATTTTACCAGTGTGTAACTGTTTTGTATCCAGTCTGTCTTCGTAAAGGGCTGACTGTTGATCATGCTGACTCTGTATACTCTGACAAGTCATCCACTTCTTCAGTTGTGAGAGTTGGTTCTTCAAAAAAGTTTTGGTAATGACAGTATTTGGTTTGTTTTTGAGACACTTCTTAGCACCTTTGGCCCAAGGGGTTGCAACAGCAGGTTAATCCACATCAGTAATTTAGCAGAGGTTTTACACCAGATGCGCTTTCTGACGCAACTCTCGGTGGTGAGCATGATTGTGTCTCCACCTGGAATCAAAGCAGAGACCTTTCATTGTAAGGCAAATGTCTAAACCTCTGCACTACAGGGACTGAGACACTGCTTAGCACCAATTTGTTAAAAAGCCTTCAGATTGGCTTGTAACAGAGCGTATCCAGAGGGGGGCATTGGGTGGCACTGAAACTCCCTGAAATATATGATACGAGGGCATAGGGGTAATAGGAATGTACCTTTGTACATTTAGCGAAGTGCAGGTTTAATGTACTTGTATTTTACATTTCTGTTATGCTACTTTCTGCCTCTGCTATATTTTGGATGCAAATATTGTAATTTTTACTCCATACCATTTATTCTAAAGCTTTGGTTACTTGTTATTTGCAGATAAGTTGCATTATTATAGATCAAACTAGCTAGCAATACACCCAACAGCTGCAACATTAAAGTGTATTACAAAATGCATGTTTAGTCCTTACAGTGGTTGCTTGATTGTTTCTGTACTGATTTTAAAATTCATTTACTTGTGTTTAAAGCATTTCGTGGTCTTGCTCCCCTTTTAACTGATCAGGCGTAACATTATGACCACCTGCATAATATTGTGTTGGTCCCCCTTGTGCTGCCAAAAGATCCCTGAAGGTGTGCTGTGGTGTCTGGCAACAAGATGTTAGCCATAAGTCCTTTAAGTTCTGTAAGTTGTGAGGTAGAGCCTCTATGAAATGGACTTGTTTGTCCAACACATCCTATAGATGCGCAATTGGATTGAGATCTTGGGAATTTGGAGTTTCAAGTCAATGCCTCAAACTCATTATTGTGCTCCTCAAACCATTCCTCAACCATTTTTGCTTTGTGGCAGTGCACATTATTCAGCATAATGTATCCCACCCACTAACAGGTGCTGTGATGAAGAGATATTCAATATTATTCCTTTTATCTGTCAGTGGTTATATTGTTATGCCTGATTGGTGCATTTGTCATATACCAACAGCGTATAAACCAGTACACACCTTCGGGTCCTCTGGTATAAATCTGCTCTAATGTGCAGGACAAAAACGTTTAGAGAGGCAGCTTTTAACTTTATGCCCCGAGCCACTGGAAAAGTCTGCCAGAGGACCTGAGCTGAAATCCGCCTATCCATTTTCTTACACATCTCCAGTTCAGGGTTGTGGGGAGGCAGGAGCCCTATCCCAGTGCTGAAATCTTTAAACATTAACTGAAAACCTACCGATCACTTTACTGCTTACTTTACTATTGAACATTTTATTCTGTTCATGATGCACTGTGCTCTTTTGTCTTTATCCAACCTTTTCTTGTTTTTTGAAATTATATTATTTCTATATTTGTTGTTCTTAATTTTATTTGATGAACTCTAATCGTAACTATGCCATTCCATATTTGTATCTAGCTTTTAATGTTTTTGAATGTATTGCTCATTATTGCTTTTTTTAAAAACTTGTTGCATCTTATTGTCAACTCGTCAATCATCCGTGAAGTACTTTGAACTGCACTAATCTGCATAAAAGGTGCTATTGATACTGTCTGATTGATTGAGGTGCCATGAATGTTTTCTTTGTTTAACCTTTTCAAAAATTTAGCTACTTCAGTGAGATTATGAGTTTAAGTAAAACATCTAAATATTTTTTTTCTTACTTCACTAATATTAAACATTTGTTTGAAATCTTGTGCAGCACAACTTTTATGTAATAAATCTATGACACCGGGTGTGAAAATAATGCCCAGTGCTCGCTATGCAAATTTTTAACACTGATCATATTTCAGATTTCTTGTGGGTCCCACCTGTGCCACTCCATTTAAAAAATCCTGGAAACACCCCTGTATTGTAATTCATTATTTTTTAATATAATTACTGATAATTATAGTTGATCTGAGAAGAAATCATAGAGTTGACTCAATACTTCCTTAACAATACTTACATGTATATACACTATTGTACAAAAGTCTTAGCTCACCCCATTCTCTCTATTTTGCTTGGAAAATGTTAAATAGGTGCAGCAATTCATTGAAACATACAAACATAAATTGGAAATACAGTACATAAGGCAAAAACAGTGCATGTACATTTCTAACCAGCTTGAAATTAATATTCTATTTTTAAACACAGCCTGAAAGTTCTTGGGTAAACTTTCTTGTCATTTCTTTAAGTAGTCTTCAGGAATTGTTCTTCAGGCTTCTTGAAGGACATTTCAAAGCTCTTCTTTGGATGTTGTTCCATCCTCCATCAAGATTAGGATCAGAAACCGAATACTTTATTAATCCCAGGGGGCAAAATGTATGATCCAACACTCCTTCGGTTGAGATCTTTGCCACTAATTTTTGGTCCATTTCTTGTGTCATTTGGCATACCTCAGCCTTCTCTCCCTGTTTCCTTTTATTATGAATGGCTTCTTGACAGAGACCCTTCTACTGTTGAGGCTTCAGCAAACAGAAGATAGGTCAAATACATCTCTCTCTCCAGTGTCGGATCTTTGCTGGATTTTTTCCCGTTTCTCAAGGACTTGACTTTCATATATCGTTCATCTGCTGTAGATGGTTTTTTAGGCCTGCCATTTCTTCTTCTGTCCTGCACTTGTGAAGTTTTCTCAGATTTTTTTCTAGGATACAGGGCTCACCATGCCTGTGGCCGCTGACCTGAAAACAAGTGACAGCGCAGTGAATATCCAAAGAAAAACTTCAGAAAGTCAGAGTACTGTTGCTCAAGACCACTTTAAAAAATTAAAGAAAGTCTTGGAAGCAAAATATAAAGAAATGAGGGGTGCTGAAGACTTTTGCACAGTACTGTACTACTTCTTCTTTCGGCTGCTCCCGTTAGGGGTTGCCACAACGGATCATCTGCCTCCATCTCACCCTATCCCTTGCATCCTCTTCCCTCACACCAACCCTCTGCATGTCCTCCACTACATCCACGAATCTTCTCTGTGGTCTTCCGTTGCAGCGTTAACTCCTTTATTATAACTCCAACAGGAGGCAAAAACGTTCACAGCACACCCACAGCACATACACAGACTGATATCAAGGAAACCTAAACTTAAACTTTAAAGGTGTCCCAACAGGCACTTCAAGGTACTGTCATCCTTTGAAGATGACATCAAGGTACAATTTTGCATACATGTACTTCTTCTTCTTCTTGTAAATTTTATTGACAGTTGGCTAACAGAGCCCGCGGCCTTGACTGATGACGCCAGGGTCGCGGGCCCAGGGATGATACCGGTAGATGAGATACTAGTTGGTGGCGGTAATGCACTCTGTTTGCCAACCGCCAATAAAATTTACAAGAAGAAGAAGAAGAAGAAGAGCGCATTACCGCCACGAACTAGCATCCCGTCCACCCTTATCATCCCTGCGCAGGGCCTGCGACCCTGGTGTCATCAGCCAGGGCCGCAGGTCCTTTCACCAATTCTACCCTTCTATTATCCTCCTCGCATACATGTAACTGTTGAATACTGCTTTTATAACGCTCCCACTTATTCTACAGTTACAAAGCACAACATCCTGTAACAACATGCATACACTACATCATGTTTAGTTTGTTTCTCAGGTATTCAAACTGATAATTCAGTGGTTTAGTCAGCAGATCAGCTAGTGTCTCCTTGGTATGACAGTACTTTATTTCTATCACACCCTTCTGGACCAATTCACGGATGAAGTGGTACCTGATGTCGATGTGCTTGGTTTGTTTGTGTCCTACCGGATTCTTTGTCATTGTGATGGGGTGGTAGCTCAACCAGCTCCAAGGTGTTGTTCTCCAACAATGACTCAAATTCAGAGTCTGCAGCTGCTTTCCAGTAAGCTGAGTATTGACTGGATAAAGCTTCTTCCATAGTTGCTGGCTCTTTAATTGCTGCACAAAATGCTACATGGGCAACCTTTGAGTAATCTGCATACTCATCATATCCATAATGAATTGGTGGCTGTCCTTTTGTTGAACACTGAGATCTCTGTGGTTCCTGTGGCATTATGCTCTCAGCTTCTTCTCTGGTTTCTTTTTGACTGTCTGCTTCCTCCATGTCTTTGATTTCCAGATCCATCCAGATTTATTTGTGGCATGAGCCTCAAACTCTTTGAATTTGTCCAGAACTTCAGATTTGTGCTTCATGAAGTAGACTTTAACACAT
>VUQH01074602.1:0-10980 GCA_015106775.1 Etroplus canarensis
TTCTTCTTCTTCTTTCAGCTGCTCCCATTAGGGGTCCCCACAGCGGATCATCTGCCTCCATCTCACCCTATCCCTTGCATCCTCTTCCCTCACACCAGCCCTCTGCATGTCCTCCTTCACTACATCCATCAACTTTCTCTGTGGTCTTCCTCTTCTCCTCCTGCCTGGCAGCTCCATCCTCACCATCCTTTGTCCAATATGTCCACTATCCCTCCTCTGAACATGTCCAAACCATCTCAGCCTTGCCTCTCTGACTTTGTCTCCAAACTTCTCAACCTAAACTGTCCTTCTGAAGTGAAACAGACGTCATAATTCTGCGCCGGAGGTGGAGAGACGTGGCGAAATCAAATGTAAACAATGGAAGAAACAAACATGACAGACAGCACTGATGGAGATAGTCACAGAAAGTGAGGTTTCACTCACACGCTGACATGTGTAACATTTATATTTACTTCCATAAACACAGTGTGCTATGTGTGACATCAAGTCTCCTTCTGCACATGTGTGTTCACACTAGAGTCTGATGATGGTCGCTTTTAAATTATAATGTGAACGACCACACAAAAAAATCACACCTCACCAAAAAATAAGTAATGTGAACTTAGCCTTAGACTAAAAAAAGTACCATCAGCTGCTCCCTTCTATTCTCACCAAGGGGTCACCACAGCGGATTAATCCACATCTGTAATTTGGCAGAGGTTTTACACCACAAACAGTCGGGACTCAAAGTGGTCTGCAGAACTAGGTTTCAAAATAGCACTCTTCGCTCTATGTTAGAAGCTTGTGGATAATTTCTGCCACTTGGCAGCTGTAAAAAAGAGAGAAAAGTTGATAGTGAGGACACCACATCCAGGAGACATGGAAATTGCTGTATTTTTTCACTGAAATCCAAAGCAGTTGTCTTTGCCCAATTTGCCAAGCGAGTATTGCTGTGCATAAGGAGTTCAATGTGAAGAGGCGCTATCAGACAAAACATGCTAATGCATACGACAAGCTAAGTGACTGTGCTGAAAAAGCAAAATAACTCACAGTGGCAGTTATTCACGCAGGTCTGTGATTCAAATGAAAATATCACCAAAGCAAGCTATGAAAGGGCTATTAATCGCTAGGCCTGGCAAACTTTTTATGGAGGCGGAGTTTATCAAAGATTGTCAAGAAAATGGTGGATAGCATTTGCTGTGAGAGAGATGTTATGCAACTTTTAGCAATCCCTCTTTTATATCAAGAGGGACTGCTGGTTCACCCCCTGGTCATGGTGATCCCACATTGCTTCAATAATGCTGGGGTCTAGACTCTGAGGAGGCCAATCCATGACTCTAGTGTTCCATTATGTGTTTTTCTGCCAAATGGTAAATGGGCCAGTACTTATATCGACATGTAGACTAGAGAAGTCAGGGACTGAACCGCTAACCTGCGTGTTGAGAGATGACCCACTCTACCTCCTGAGCCACAGCCGCCCCAAGTAGGCGTTTACTGCATTTGGCAGTGTGTTTGGGCGCACTGTCATGCTGAAAAGCCATGCCGTGAAGCTGTTGCCAATCAGATGCTTTCCAGATGGTATTGCATGGTGGCCCAAAATCTGATGGTACTTTTCTGCATTCATAATTCTATCAGTTTTGACAAGATCTCTAAAACCACTGGCTGAAATGCAGCTACAAACCATGACACAGCCTCCACCGTGCTTTACAGATGGCACTCACTGTTGTACTTCTCTCTTGACCTCCTCCATACATACTGACAACCAAAATTTGATTCATTACTGACATTTAGTCCAGTTCTTGTGTAATTTGGTGGGGGCGGTGGTGTAATGGTTAAGGTAGTGTCCCCGATAGCGTAGTGGTTTGCGCATTTGCCTTTGAAGGTCCGTGGTTCGATTCCAGGTTGGGACACGAGCCCCTCTCACCATGGAGGGTTGTGTCAAGAAGGGCATCTGGCGTAAGACCTTTGCCAAATTACCAAAGCAGATTAATCCGCTGTGGCGACCCCTTGGTGGAGAATTCAAGGGAGCAGCCAAAAGGTGGTGTAATGGTTAAGGTGCTGCGCTCATGATCAAGAGCTTGAATCCCGGTCAGAACCGAACCTTGCCAAGACCCCTAGGCAAGGTCCCAACCGCAAGTGTGCCTCTGTCCACCCAGCAGTAAAAAATGGGTACCAGTAAAATACTGGGAAGGTAACCTGCGATGGACTAGCTTCCCATTCAGGAGGAGTCTAACTCCTAAGTCGCTTCACGCTACAGAAACCGGGGATAAGCTCCGGCCTGATTAGCCTTGTAGGCTCGGGTGTAGAAGCCCAACGGACTTTACCTTTTTTTGTGTGTAATTTGGCGAACCTCAGCCTTTTCTCCTGTTCCTCTTCCTTAAGAACGGCTTCTTGACAGCCACCTTTAACTGTGTCCATTTCTGAAAAGGCTTCAGCAAACAGTTGACGGCTCACCTGAAGGGCCAGATGCATCTCTCAGCTCCCGTGTCAGGTCTGGATTTTTTCCCCAATTTCTTAAAGACTTAACTTCCAGACACTAAATGTACCTTCAACTGCTCCATTGTATTCTCCCCAAGGGGTCGCCAGAGCAGATTAACCTGTGTTGGTAATTTAGCAGAAGTTTTTACACCGGATGCCCTTCCTGACACAACCCTCCATGGTGAGAGGGGCTTGTGCCCCACCTGGAATTGAACCAAGGGTCTTTCACTTGTAAGATGAATGCACTGCATTTTCTTAAGGAATTGACTTTCAGAACTGTTCATCTGCAGTAGGTAATTTTTTAGGCTTGCCACTTCGTTTTGTCCTCCGCTTGTCCATTTTCCACAAATTTTCTAAGGTCGCACTGCACACCATACTGGGATATGCCAAGTGTTCAGCGAATAGCATTTTGCAAATCACCTTGCTGGTGCAAAAATACTATTTTATGCCTGTCAAGCTGTGTTATCTTTGGCATTTTTCATAGGTGTTATGGTTTATGGTTATTGGTGTGTGTGGGACAGCGTTTTGTTATTTTCTAGGGTGTTTGGTTTTCCTATTTTGCTGTCCTGTTCTCGTTTTTTCTTCAGTTGGCATGCATCCCATTAGTTGTGTATTTCATGTTTTAGTTCTGTTGTTCCTGCCCCAGCCCATGTTTCGTTCCTAGCACCCCTCGTGTCCCCTGGTTTCCTGTGTTCAGTCCCTGGGTTTATTCATTATGTTTCTGTTGCAACAGTTATGTTTTGCATTTCTTCCCTGCCCCCTGTGTTCCCTATGCGTGTATGCTAGTCTCTGTGCTTAGTTTGTCTATGCGTCTTCTGTCAAGTCCAGTATTGTGTTGTGCAGTCTTGCTTCTGGTTTCCTGTTTTACTTTGGTTTCTGTCTCCCCTATGCATTATGTCCAGTTTTACTTCCTGCCCTTGATTGTTGCCACCTGTGTTCCTCTCCCTCCTGTTTCTTGTTTGATCATTAGTCTGTGTGTATTCATTCTCTGTCAATCTTTGTCGTGTCGTCAGGTGTCTCAGCCTGTTCAGGGGAAAGTTCTGTTCCTGTGTTTCCTAAGTTGGACTTGTACTTTGGTCTTTGTCACTTTTTTATGTTGAGTTGGCTTAATAAAGCCCTTTTAGTGAATCTGCCTGACTCCGAGTCTGCATATTGTGTTCATATCTCCGTGCTCTCTCAACTTTGAACCATGACAGTAGGTTCAACCAAACTGTGAACTCTGTTCAACAACACTTAGGCTACGTTCACAGTGTAGGTCAATTACGATTTTTTATGAGATCCAGTGTTTTTTTTTTTGCGTGGTCGTTCACATTATAATTTAAGACTCCACTGTGAACGGCCTACGGCCCTGAAGTGACCCACATGCACAGAGGAAGATGTGACATCACACGCAGCACGCTCTGTTTGCAGAAGTAAATATGGATGCTACACATGTCAGCATGTGTGTGAAACCTCACTTTCTGTCCACTGACTAGCTCCATCAACACCGTCCATTGTTTAAACTTGACCTTGCTGCATCTCTCCTCTCCCCGACGCAGAATTATGACATCTGTTTCACTTCAGTGACATAAAAGTCTGAAATGTGATGTGACCGTTCAGACTGAGGTCGCTTTGAAAAACATCGGATACGTATCCGATTTAGGACCACATATGAAACTGGCCTGAATCTCTGCCCATCTTTGCTTCTGAGAGACTCTGCCTCTCTATAAAGTGCTCTTTTTATACCCAATCACATTACTGACCTGAAGCCAATTAACTTTATTAGTTGCCACATGTTCCTCCAGCTGTTTCTTTTAATACCGCTTCCATTTACAGTCCTTTATTGCCCTTGTCCTATATTCTTTAGGATGTGTTGCTGCTGCCAAATTCAAAATGAGCAGTATTTTTTGTGAAATGGTAAAATTTCTCAACATTGGATACATTTTCTATTCTTGGATTGTGTTTTTCTTTGTATTTTATGTGGCGTCCCAACCTTTTTGGGATTGGGGTTGTATTAGCAGCCTCCTTATTCACATCAGTACTAATCAGTCCTTCAGTATTATTATCAGTCACTTGTGTCAGCAGCCCTCCGCAGCAGAGAGACTCAGTGACCCTGCTGGGTGCACTTAGGTTAGGAATAACCCCTGTATCTGATAACAAGTACTTAATAAGGAATCAGAGGGTGCAGGCATGTCACGTCGTGCCTCGCCGTCGCTGCACGCTCCAGAGCTCCATTTCTGAGGAATGCGTGCATACGTGAGACTGCGCACAGCAGCCGGCTTCCTGCTGCCAGATGAAATGGTGACAGTGTGAAAGAAGCTGTGCCAGCTCTACCACAGGGCCTGCTGTTAATCAGCACTGTGACACCCATTAACCCCCCTCCCGCCATGATAAGTCAGGCTCTGCTGCAAACTGTAAACATTTTTTTTTTTTTTAAATCTGGACAAACATAAAGTCAGAAATAGCAGTGACTCTGACAGCAGAAGGTCAAAGGCCACCTGTTTTTATGGCGAGTTCAGCTTGTTTCGTCAGTAAATATTTTACCAACACTGTTTTCTTTAAAGCGGCAGCTGCAGAACTTTAATTTGCTTTCTGGCAAGATCCACCACAGTCATGGTCAAAGTTTTTCATGTATTTTTCATTTAAAAATGTGCTGTGAAAGGGCTCGGCGTAGCTCTAATGAACTTTGGAGGCTTCTGAGCTCCTACTTTGAGTTTTAATAGATATTTATTCCAATATTTTGATCTGGATCCAAACCGATAAATTTTCCTCCCCTTTCCCTTTTTTTTTAAACTAATTAATTTAAATTTTATTTTTTATTTATTTTGAATTTTATTTTCCTCCTTAATTTGTTAATTAGTCCAATTTCATTATGTTTATTTGAATTGAAAGATGATGCAAGGGTATGCAGTGTGTGTGTGTAATGTGTAAATGTTATTTGTTTGTGAAAAATTTTGAAAAAGACAATAAAAAAAAATCGATACATTTTTATTGACCTGTTAGCGAATACTGGCTGACAAACAAGCAACAAGAAAACACAGCACACGAATTACAAAGACATTCATAAAGGATCCCTATAATAGGGATGGCTATAACTTTCAAATATGATTTTGAAATTAAAACCCAAATCTAATAGTTCATGTCGCTGTTTCTTGTCTTGAACGATAAGCCCACCGACAGCATCATTATATACACCTTGTTAACACTGGGTCGGACCCCCTTTTGCTTTCCACAGCTGCTCAGCCATGGAAATCCACACCATGAAGCTCCCGGCACACATTTTTTTGTGCTGATGTTAATGCCAGGGGAGGCTTGGAACGCTGCACTCACTGAGTCAGCAGAGCACTGGCAACATTTACACACTATGCACCTCAGCACTTGGTAACCCCACTCTATCAGCTTTATGTGGTCTGCCACAGCCAAGTTGCTGTGCTTCCTAAACGATTTTGTTTTGCAGTATTACTAATTACAGCGGATAGTGAAATATCTAGGAGGGAAGAAATTTCAGGAAATGACTTTTGAGCAGTGGCATCCTATTACAGTACCACGCTAGAATTCAGTGAGCTCTTTGGAATGGCACATTCTTAGGTGATTGATTTTATACATTTGTGAACATAGAACTAATTAAAACAACGGAATTTAATGATCAAGAAAAATACTTTTGCCCACATGATGTATTTGAGAAGGATGGCATGCAGGCAGATCCTCAAAGAACAATCAAGTAGCTTCTAATGAATATTTCATTGTATTTTTGAGGAAATACCTATCCTACAGCAAAAGCCATGGTTGACAGAGAGCCGACAAAGCTTTAAAGGTATCAGTCAGGAGAAGGGTACAGAAAAATCCCACGGCACACAGTGAAGACGGTCATGAAGGAGTGGAAAAAATATGTATGTGTTACAAAAACACCGCATCACCAGGAGAACGCCATACCCACAGTAAAGCATGGTGGTGGCAGCATCATGCTTTGGGGTTGTTCTTCCTTCACCAGGAATTGGGTGGAGGGACTCATGAATAGTTCCAAATACGAGTCATATACCAGCCCAAAACCTTCGGACATCTGCTAGAGAGCTGAAGCTGAGGAGGGATTTCACTTTTCAGGACGACGACTCCAAGCATACGGCTAGAGCAACTAAAGACTGGCTGCACCAGAACAAAATGAAAGTTTTGGAATGACCCAGCCAGAGCCCGGACCTAAATCCAGCTGAAAACCTGCGGGGTGACCTGAAGAGGGCTGTGCACAAGAGACGTCCTCACAATCTGACAGATTTGGAGCGCTTTTGCAAGGAAGCGTGGACAAATATTGCCGAGTTAAGCTGTGCCATGCTGATAGACTCCTACCCAAAAAGACTGAATGCTGTAATTAAAGCGAAAGGTTTTTCAACAACGCATTAGTTTTAGGAAGTGGACACTCATGCAACCAGCATTGTGTTCAATTTCTATATCCACTCTTAAGTGTGAATATGGAAGGCAGTAGAGCAAATTGTGACTCATATTAATGCGCTAAAAATGTTTTGAAAGATTGTTTTAATCAGGTCTGCTGACCGTCTAGATCTGATTAAATCTGAGTGGCAACAAGGGTATACTCATGGGCAAATCTGACTGGGTTGTATGCATGTTTGGTGTTTGCACACCTCATATGTCGGTTCAAACTCCAGTCAGCAGCCGGCTGTGTGTACGTGAGAATAGCTTCATCGTCTGAGTTAACCAGTAACTAGACCTCTGTTTCCTTTCTGATCTGCAGCCAGGGGGAGAAGGAAGGAACGATTCCCTGGCAGAGTGTGTACGTGTTGTAATTTGAGAGTGCAAACTGATGTGTTTTTGAAGGCCAGCAGCGACACACAAGAGATTTTTACTGAAGCTGCTGATGGCTGATAATCAGTAGATATCAATTTGTGATGATTTTCAAGCCCTTTCTTGTTTCCCTGAAAGCTTGAGAAACTTAGCTTACAGCGTCATGGGACGTGATGGGCTTTTTCCCACTGAGGCTTATAAAAGTTCATGCGGACAGGGTGCGGCTAAAATAACACCTGACAGTCTAGTGCCAAACTATTACATAAAAACGCGCTGTCTGAGCTAATCGTGTCCACATAAATGGAAAAAAAAAAAAGATGCAGTGTAAACCACAAAGGGGTCACTGAAGTAGTTTCATCCACGTGACTTCTTCAGACTGTGGCAGGTTGGTGAAAATTCGTGGGTGTTAGCAGAGCCACCTTCTATTAGTTCTATTGTACAGAAAGTGACTGCAATTCAGGTGGGGCACAGCAGGGGGCACTAGTGAATTTGTCTTTAATAACAAGAGAATAGGAGAAAAGACCACATTTTATTTTAGTGGTACAGCATCAGTAATGTGTCCAAACAAAACCACACTTACACTGAAGGCCACTTTATTAGGTACACCTGCTCACCCTCTCATTAACGCAAATATATTAACAGTTAATCATGTTAATTATGCTAAGCTATGTAGACATGGTCACGATGACCTTCCTGAGCTAAAACGGAGCATCAGAATGGGGAAGAAAGGTGATTTAAATCACTTTGAACGTGGCACAGTCTTTGGTGCCAGATGGACTGAGTGTTTCAGAAACGGCTGATCTACTGGGATTTTCCCATACAACCATCTCTAGGGTTTTACAGACAATCGTCTGAAAAGGAGAAAATCTCCAGTGAGTGGCAGTTCTCTGGGTGAAAACATCCTTTATGCACAAACGTACTGGGCTACCTACACATTACAACTACAGGAGCTCTAAATCCACACACACTATCGCTCAAAAGTTTGGGATGTATGGAGGCTGCAGTCCCTGGGGACTGAAACCTGCACGCATAAACGCAAGCGTTTCGTCACGTGATGCGGACTCACCGGTGTGTCCATCGACCCCAGTGGGTTAAACCTCCCGCGCTGATCATTACTCGCTGGATGGTATAAGTGTGAGATCTGGTAACACTGCACAGATAACAGAGCTAGTGAATCAAAGCACCTTCGTTGGTCTCAGTGAAGACAACTTTGGAACAGCAAACCAGCAGAACTGCTCACATAGTAAGACCTGGGCCACAGCCTATGTTTTTTGACTGTGTGTAGGAACAGCCACTGTGAAATTACTGAACACACTGATTATAACCAAGACATTCTCAAATCCCTTCTGAGAGGGTTCCAAGCAGCGTAATATCTATGGCCAAGCTCTCCTCTGGCCTTGAAGCAAGTAAGTGGCCCATATAAAGCTTTTGCAACCTTGCAGCACATTTTTGAACTCACCTCTTTTTCTCCAAGGACATCCCAAGTCAGTAGCAGCACTGCAAGACTAAATCAGTGGTTTGCTCAATGCCCTGGTGGCCATACTCTTGATGGAGCTGATTCAAGGCATGAGAAATGCAGGCAAGTGGAGCTGAAGAGACTCTTCTCCACTATCTGGACAAAAGACTTTGCTGAAAAGAACCCCATCTTCCCCTACCTTTGCCCACTGCCAAGCGGCCACTGCCACAAGAGTTTGGAAAGTTGTCACCTTTCAGCTGAGGCAAGCTTTCCATCACCAAAACGCTGATGTTCCTTAGCAGAGGATCGGTCTCCTGTAAGGAATGGAGGTTGGAAGCAGAATGGGATGGAAGAACTGAGACAGAGTTGCAAATGCAACTGTATCCCGGTGTGGATCATGCCGAAGATGGATAGGTGGATCTGCCGGGCGAAGAGTGTACCACTGAATTAGAGCCAGACGTATACTGCTGTGACAGTGTACTGGCATTCAGGTTGCTTCGCCCAGATTGATACTTGATTGCAAAATCAAAGGTAGCAAGTTAGGTAGCTTGGTCTGCTCAGTGGTACTCAGTTTTGCGGTCTGAAGATAGCTTAGCATTGCTATCTCTGTAAACAATCGATTATGACCTATAAGGTACGGCCAGAATATCTCCATCATGGGACACTTGAGGACAAGTAATTCTAGTTTCATAGAGCTGTAATTGGTCATGTTGCGCTCAGTGGGCTGCAGGTCCATGCTTGCGTAGGTCACAGGTCAAATCCCACTTTCTTTCTCTTTCCAGGGACAGGACTGCCCCAAAATGGCTGGCATCAGTCTCCAGAATGAAGGGGCCTGAAAAGTCTGCGTAGGACTTAGTGGCTGAGCTGGCAGGAACTGATCAGAGAGTCTGCCAACTTGGTGAACACAAAGCGACAACAGAAACTGGCAAAGCCCAAAAATGACAGCAGCTCTAAGACGTGACGAGGATACAGCCAGTTAGCCACGGCTTTCAGTGCTGCCTGAGCTGGTTCTGTAAGAGGCTGTCCAATAAAAACCCTCCTGTCCTCTGTCACTGGGACATTTTCTGAGAGGTCTTCTTCTCTCCGTTATCCACAGCGTCTATTTATCAATCGTTAAATCAAAAATATTTTTGTGATTAGTAAAAGTAAAAACTATTATAGAGGGCAGCTACCTTTGTGTTTTTAACTTACTGTAAGTGCAGAATTTGAGTAAACTGAGTTAAATTCCACCACTGGTCATATTTTCTATATATTAATACATTTAATGTATTTATATTCTTCTTCTTCTTCTTTCTCTGTGGTCTTCCTCTTCTCCTCCTGCCTCCTCAGCATTTCTAATCCTGTCCACCCTGGTCACTCCCAGTGAAAATCTCAACATGTTCAATTCTGACACCTCTAGCTCCACCTGCTGGCTTTTTGTCAGTGCCACCGTCCCTAATATACAGATGTATTATATACCATGCATGAAAGTGAACCACAGCCATAAAACTTTTATTAAAATTCAATCCGGTAAATTTCCTAACAAAATGAAAATAGCTAAACTTCATAAAACTAGGGATAAACACCACTTCACAAATTACAGACCTGTCTCTTTACTTCCACAATTTTCCAAAATTCTAGAGAAACTATTCAACTACAGATTAAATTAATTGAGAAACATAAATTACTTTCAGACAGTCAATACGGATTCAGAGCTAAAATATCAGCATCATTCGCACTAATCAAAGAAATTACTAGCGCAATAGAGAATGAACAGTGTGCGGCTGGGGTATTTCTGGATCTTTAAAAAAGCATTCGACACTATCAATCATGACATTTTGATCAATAAATTGTAACGGTATGGTATCAGGGGGGTGGTAGTGCACTGGGTGAGAAGTTCTCTAAGAGACCGGAAGCAATTTGTCAAGTTGGGAGAACATAAATCGTCCTGCTTGGACAATGCTTTGTGGCGTCCCCCAGGGGTCAGTATTGGGCCCAAAATTGTTTATTTTATATATCAATGACATTTGCAAAATCTCAAACATATTAAAACTTGTGTTATTTTCAGATGATACCAGTATTTTTTGCTGTGGACAGAATTTACAAGAACTATTATTAACTGTATAATGGAAGAAATGTTAAAATTTAAGAAATGGTTTGATGGAAACAAATTATCATTGAATTTAAGTAAAACTAATGTTATTTGGTCATTACAATAAGAATGTTCAAGTACAACTACAGATTGATGGAGTAAATATTGAAAGGGTTCATGAAAACAAATTTCTAGGGGTAATAATAGATGATAAACTAAGCTG
>VUQH01074609.1:0-13379 GCA_015106775.1 Etroplus canarensis
ATGTTGCCTAGCTACATTTTCCCCTGACGCCACCTTGCAGTCTCCTACCTCCATCAGGTTGCACCTCCTGTATAAGATATAGTCCACCTGTGTGCACCTTCCTCCACTCTTGTAGGTCACTCTATGTTCCTCCCTTTTCTTGAAATCTGTGTTCACCACAACCATTTTCATCCGTTTTGCAAAATCCACTACCATCTGTCCCTCCACATTCCTCTCCTTAACACCATACCTACCCAACACCTCCTCATCCCCTCTGTTCCCTTCACCTACATGCCCATTGAAGTCTGCTCCAATCACCACTCTCTCTCCCCTGGGAATACTCTCTACCACTTCATCCAACTGGCATCCAACTTGTGGGGCATATGCACTAACAACATTCAGCATCACACCTTCAGTTTCCAGCTTCAAAGTCATCATTCTATCTGGCACTCTCTTCACCTCCAGAACACTCTTCACATACTCCTTCAAGATTACCTGTGTTCCATTTCTCTTCCTACCTACACCATAGAACAGTTTGAATCCACCTCCGATGTTCCTGGCCTTGCTTTCCCTCCACCTGGTTTCTTGCACACACAATATATCTACCTTCCTTCTCTCCATCATATCAGCCAGCTCTCTCCCTTTACCAGACATGGTCCCTAGATTTAAAGTTCCTTCTCCCACCTCCACTTTCCCAACTTTCCTTTCTCTCTCTGCCTCCTAACACGCTTTCCCCCTCTCCCCCTCCTTTGTCTTTTGCCAACAGTAGCATAGTTTCCACCAGCACCCTGTTGGCTAACAGCACCAAAGGCGGTCATTGTTAACCCTACCGATCCGGAATGGAAGTCATATTATGAATCTGATATTTGATTTGACAAAGATTTTATGCCAGATGCCCTTCCTGACACAACCCTCCCCATTTACCCGGGCTTGGGACCAGCTCTCAGAGTGCACTGGTTTGTGGGCCCCCGTGGCTGGGTTCTGTGTCCACCATCCAAGCATCAGAAATCTTACTTTTTGTCATCTTAGACAGAAAAAACAAATCACTTGAATCTGATGGAAAATTGTCTCTGTGTTGGACCAAAGAACTAAATCAATGAGCTGAGCATTCAGCAACACAAAGGACTAAAACTCTGGGCTTTAATCAAGTTAACTGGATGCACAAACACACGCCCTGTTAGCTTTTTCCCTTCTTCTGTGGGTGGATGAAATCTTAAAATTAAATAAGATAATGGCAAAGAAGATCATTATTAGATTATTCCCACAAGTAAAACCCTGTTCTCTGCACACCAGTTTACAGCAGTACCAGCAATTTCCCCAGTTTATCATGCATGCCACATTTGCATTTGCAGACATCTACGCCAGATCCACTTTCCCACTTTGAATTGCATTAACCTACAGTGGGTGAATGTGCCAGCGTTAGCTTATCTCCTAAAAGATAATGCTGTGCTCTCTGGAGAATGCTCTGCTATCGTTTGATTGCAAGAATTGATCTTCCCGTCATAGCGGGCAGGAAATCCATCCACTGCTGTCAAAGCAATATTACAATGAAGGCATACAGTGTGTATTTCCACAAGATCTTGGGTGACTCAGGAGCTCAAATACAATTACAAGTCATTGTTTGGAAGAAAAGCAGCAAGATTTAATGAAGCAGGTGTTTTGAAAGGCTCATACTGGCATTTCTAGGGAGGGCTGTTGACAGTGATTGTGTGTACAAGCTGCTTCTGTTAACAGAGAGGGATTAGCTGTGGCTTATTAGTATTTTTGTATGATGAAGATGGAATGCAATCAATTTTTATGGGCAAAAATAGTGTATAGTCAGGCACTTTTGTTTGAAGTAGATGATTCATGCTTTATCTATGTAAACTAAGTACTGCTGGGACTCCCGTAGCTCCATAGTTGTAAGGCTTTCAGTCAGTTGTCAAGATTTGTGAAAGTTTTGTGCTCTACTGTGGACTTCAATCTTTAAATGCCATCTCAGCAATTGGATTTTACATATATTTATTTGAAGTAGTGTCTAACTACTAGTTTCCTTAAGTTTTGTAAGTCATTACAAACCGTTTTCCATATTTTTCATATACGCTTTTTGATGTACAGTATAGCGTAGTGCGCATTTGCCTTGCAAGCAAAAGATCCCTAGTTCTATTCCAGGTGGTGACACAAGCCCCTCTCACCATGGAGGGTTACCTCAGGAAGGGCATCCGGCATAAAACCTCTGCCAAATTGCTAATGTGGATTAATCCGCTGTGGCAACCTCTTGATGGAGAATACGAGGGAGCAGTCGAAAGGTACATTTGATGTAGAGTACATTGAAAAAGTCTTTAGCCACCAAAAAAATTGAAAAACTGTAGCTGATTTAAATTTGGCTGATCTCTTGTTGAAGATTATGCTCTGGCACACTTGTGGACACTTTTCACTGTGGCTGCGATTTTCAGAGTCAAGTCATGTTATGTCCCTCCATATTTGTGCCTCTGTAATAGATGCTGGATCTCCTCTAGTGTGTCAAAATGGTGATCCATAGCCATTGTTTTTTTTATTTTTGAAAGATGGAAAAAGTTGCAAGCAGACACATCTAGAATGCAGGGCAAGTGAGGCGCAAAGATTTTTTTTGGTGTGGTCTAATATCTCCCGCATTTTCAAGGTGCTATGGCAGTTTCTGTCATGAGAAACAAAGCTTGAAAGCAACACCAATCAGTGTCCATTTTCAAGGACAGTCAAAATGTCTCAAATCTTTATGCAATGCCATAATACTCCAGAGTTTATGTGAATTTATCTGACAGGTGTGATATTGTGAAGAATATGACTTTACTTTACTGAATTAAAACTAACACGTCAAATTATACAGAGCAGGCTCTTTAACATCAAGATTCAGATTTGTCACCGTGTCTTTGGTCTCTGGTTCCAAAGAGCTAAACTTTCCAAAATCTCTTCTATTTTGTCAGTCTTCTTTTCTGAAGCCCGCAGGCTGTTGTCTCCAGTCCTGACAAGGGAGACAAGATGAGTACCAACCCAGGTTAAAAAAAAATGTCTTTCTTGCCCCATTTTCTTGTCATTCAGGCTCTTAACAGAGTCTCTTATGTCACTTATCTATGTTAGATGGTATCATTCTGACACTTTTATAAAATGCTTGGTAAAAACTTTCACAGAGATGTTGAGAGATTGTTAGATTCTTATAATTCTGTTAACAGGCATGAGGTTATAAAACTATCGGATATAGTTAAATATATTTGGCCAGACTGTGGAATTAGATGAGAATTTGAGTAATCAGATTAAGCACAAACCAAAGCAAACTTCATGGCTAGTAAATTATGTTATTATTGAATGTTTTGAATGCAGACACAAATATGGCAACATCAGAGGGCTGCTGGAAAATTCAGGATTTGTTAAAGTCAGCAGGATACATCCTCTGGCATCAACAAATGTAAATGGATCATCTGCCTCCATCTCACCCTTTCCCTCGAATCCTCTTCTATCATACCAACCCTCTGCATGTCCTCTTTCACTACGTCCATGTACCTTGGTGGTCTCCCTCTTGTCCTCCTGCCTGGCAGCTCCATCTTCAACATCCTTTGTCCAATATATCCACTATCCCTCCTCTGAACATGTCCAAACCATCTCAACTTTGCCTCTCTGACTTTATCTCCAAATTGCTCATCCTGAGTTGTCCCTCTGGTGTAATCATTTCTAATTCTGTCCATCCTGGTCACTCCCAGCAATAATCTCAGCATCTTGAAATCTGCCTCCTCCAGCTCAATAAATGTATGCACTGTATTTTAAATAAAGTGTTTCAAAGTTAAGTGTTTTGGGGTTTTTTTTCCTTTTCTGCATTTTAAATTGTAAACAAGGGTCAACAGACAGTAGCTCTTTAAGACTGCGCTTCTATAGAATAAACAAAGTTTGTGAACCCCTCCCTTTCTGTCCTGAACTCAGACACTTTGTCAACTTTCCTTGTTCAGGACAAATTTAGCGAAGATCAATAAGTGGACAAAACAACAAGGAAGTTCTGTATTTGATCAGAGAAAGTGAAACTCAAGACAAATAATTGCCACTAAGAGGTGAAAAGGTGCAAGTCTTTACTTTGATTTGGATACCTTCTCCCTTTCTCTGTGAAGATAACTACTGTGCAAGCTTTTCTAAAAGCCTCAGTGTAGAGACCCAAAAATGCATCCACATCAAGCATTTGATTCTGTTTCTACAAAAATCTCCACGCATATTAGAACACGAAACAGATAACTGTCCTTGTACTTTCACAATGACTGTGCTTGTAGGAGTAGAGTTATAGAACAACCGCAAAGTAAAAATTGTGTACTTAGTCCTTTTGTTTTGAATGCATTGTTTATCACAAGATTTCAGCTAGACATAGTTTTTAGGTCTGTCTTTGTCACACAAAAAACAGAAAGCAATCTGTCTGTCCTTTGTCTGCTTTCAAGAGCACGAACATCATGCTAAGACTTGACTCACTCCTTCTGCAGAGGGATTCTGCTCTTTGAACAGGTTGAAAATCTTGGCTTTCTACGAGTGTCATACTACCTCATCATACTTCATGATCCTTCACAGGTTATCATAATGTGTAAAGCATATCGGTTGGCTGGACTGCACAAACTAATAAAGATTAAAATCCACTGAGGAGTCAAGGAGGCTCACACACAGTCATATCCAAGACAATGGCCCAGTCCTTGAGCAGCCCTAACCTATCTTATGGGGTCATTATGCCATCAATAAATCTAATGATGGCACTTATGCATAGATGATAGAGGGGCAGACACAAAAACTTGTTTTATGAATGTTACAATCCAAAACAATGTTCTAGGAGGAACAGCAATACTTTTTAACATGGAAAAGTTAGCATAAAAGAACAAATATGAACTTGACCTTCAGCACAATTTGTGTGAAACACCATAGGGGTTTATTGTATGTAAGTTTCTCTAAAGTCTGACCAGTACTCCAGGAGGAGTAGCAGTTCTTGTGAATTGTAGCCGGACGGCTCGCCATGGCATTAGCTCATTGGTCCTTTGGCCAGATGAGCTAATCGGCAAATCTAGAGACAGCATGGCCTAGTGGTCATGCAAAGAACAGTTGCACATTGTGTAACCTGCATTTGATTTCACACACGTAACACTAAGTTGCCTGTTCCTGTGGACAGTAAAATTGTTCTTTTGTTTTTGTTTCAAAAGCAATTGAAAGACTCTGTTCCAGTTCCTTTTACCACCTGAAATTCGAAGGAAGTAGGATTTAATATGCTAGTGTCCCCGCAGTGTAGTGGTTTACACATTCACCTTACAAGTGAAAGGTCCCTGGTTTGATTCCAGGTGGTGGTACAAGTGCCTCTCGCCATGGAGAGTTGTGTCAGGAAGGACTTCCGGCATAAAACCTCTGACAAATTACCAGTGCATATTGATCCACTGTGGCGACCCCTTGGGAAGAATACAATGGAGCAGCCGAAGGTACATTTTAGAATTTAATAAACTGGAATCCTGTGATTACCACCCATGACCACAGTGGGTGCTATTGCCACCGGTCAGCAAAACCTACAAAGTGTCGCTTTACATAAGCCTCTCTGTGTAGGAGCTTGAAAACAATGATGTCAGACACCATCTGTTTTGTCAGTAAAGGACAGTGTGAATATGCTGCTCCATCACACTGAGAAAAGAAGCTCTGGTGTGAAGCAGCAGAAAATCAAAGTGAGTACACTGAAAGAGACTGTAGATTTAACAGGCCATCAATGATCCAAAGATTTTAAAAAAGGGATGGTGAGTTTGAGAATCTCTCAATCACAAGATGTTGCTGGCATTGTCTTTTACTGTTTGGTCTCTGTGAATCTACTGATGCATCCAGTTCCAACATCGATCACCTGTGTGTATAATCAGCTAGAGTTAAACTGCAGGAGTTTCTGGGTGAGAACTGGACAAATCTCTTCTTGACAATGATAGTAGTGTAGCTATGAACCAAACTGCAACCGTCTCACAGATATGTGACTTGCAAAAGTTCTAGAAGCCAGACTGACCCTGAGACAACTTTGTCACTCAAGGCCAGACGTGGACCATAGTGCTGATGTGCACCACATGTGGGCCAAACATTCCTTGCTATCTGGGGAAAGCCCTGTAGTGGCGCCTTCTGTGTTCTTTGGCATAGAGGCTGTTTAAGTCGTTCAGCATCTAGTTTGTTCAGGAGCTGGCATCGACATCTGCTAAGTTGAGTATACTATGTGGTCAGCAGCACTACATACCAGCTCTGAATCCTCTCACTCTATTAATATTACAGTACATAACTTCTAATTTTAATTTGTTGTCAGTAATATTACCTTAGTCCTTACTAATTTTTTCATGTTATTTATTTTCTTTACATTGTGTTACTGTGCTGAGCGGCAGCCTGTTTAGACAGCTCCTCATGGTATCAGCACCAAGGTTCTGCTGGCTAGCTGTCTGTGATCCTGAGTCATGTTTACAATCTGAATGAAGATACCAGTGTTATACCAGTGATTAGTATTGTTGCCTTACAGCAAGAGGGGCCTGAGTTCAAACCCAGGTAGGGCCCTTCTGTGTGGAGTTTGCATGTACTTCTTCATGCTTGCACAGGTTTTCTCTGGGTGCTCGGCTTTCTTCTGTCACTGAAAAAAAAGCTAGGTTGATGCTGTCTGTCAGGCCAGGAAACTGTCTCAGAAGAGATTCTTAATCTAGAGAGTTCATTTCCTGGTTAAATAATATGAAAAACATCCTGTCTAGTTCCTGTACTAAAGAAGTCAACAGCATCAGAGTGTGCTGACTTTCGATCAGTTGCCCTCATGTCACATGTGATCACTGCCCTGAGACTGCAGGTGAAAACATCTCTTGACCCTCTGCAGTTTGCATCTATATAGTGGATGATGCAATCAGCTACATGCTGGAGAGAGCTTACACCCATCTAGACAGTAACGGCTCAGAATCAGAATACTTTATTAATCCCATGGGGGAAATTGTATCCACAGTGAGGATCATTTTCTTTGATTTCTCAAGTGCGTTTAACACAATTAAACCTCTGCTACTGAGAGAGAAGCCACAGGAAATGTCAGTAAATATGTCCACCATCTCATGGATTTCAGCCTAACAGGGCACAGTATGTGAAATCGGGCAGTGCTCTGTCTGATTTGGTGATGTGCAGCACAGGAGCTCCACTAGGGATGGTGCTGCCTCCATTCCTGTTCACCTAGTAAACCTCAGACTTTCACAACTCCAGGTCATGCCTCGTACAGAAATACTCTGAGGATTCTGCAGTGATTGGATGTATAAGCGATGGACAGGAGGAGGAGCACACAGCATTACTAGATGATTTTGTGAAGTGGTCTAGGAGAAAACATCTGTTTCTGAATGTGAATAAGACCAGAGACGTGGCGATCAGCTTCACAAAGAAGAGGACAGCAATGTTTTCTTGCGTGTGGTGGAGGAGTTCATGTACCTGGGCGACCACAGTGACAATAGGCAGAAGTGGAAGAACAACACATATACTGTACAAAAAGAGGATGAGCAGGCTCTGTTTACTACAGAAAGCTGAGATTCTTCAACATGTGCAGCAGAAAAATGTAGGAGATTTTGTATTAGTCTTGTGTAGCAAGTGCAGTGTGCTTTGCTGTGGTCTGCTGAGGGAGCAGCACTAGAGCTGGGAACACCAGCAGACTGAATAAACAGATCAGAAAGGACGGCTCTGTGATTGGCTGTAAACTGGACACTTCTGAAGCTTTGGCGAGGAGGTCACTGAGCAAATGGCTATCCATCGTGGATAATCCTGATCATCCTCTGCACCACTTCTTGGACAGGCTGACAGACTGACTGAGCTCCGCTGCCACAAGGAAAGGTACAGGAGATCATTCATAGCACAGGCAATAACTTTCTATAAAACTTTTAACTGCTGTAATAAAACAATTTCCCAAATATAGTCGAAGTAAAATATTTATTATCTTACCCTAATTTAGCTCTGACACATCTGTGCAGCAGTACTGAGTGAAGGATCAGGCCGTGGTCCTGTCTGGCAGGCTGAATATCATATTGCTCAGTGTGGCATCATGCGTGAGCCATATCTGCTTCCATTACAGCAGATAAACTCTGGATGTAACCCATTTTACAATGCCGTGGATTGGGTTTCTGGAGAATACTTATTATGTTGTCAGTGGGGCTTGTGGCCCGGGTTGAGCTGTCCCATCGTTGTTCCAATCAGCTTTCTTTACTTGCTTATGTGGACAGGCCTATGTGAGTGGATGCTTATTATGCTGTCAATGTTGTTATTTAGCGAAGAGCTCCGCTGGGTTGAGTTGTTCCATTTCTCTTCAGATGAGCCCACACTCTTGAAGCTCAAGTGCCAGTGTTTATGTAATCCCAATCTTACTGCTGCCACATCTGTGGCAGCATCAGGTGTCCTCTCAAGCCTGACAGTAAGACAGTCCACTGTTGTGCAGTTCTTGCATCAGTGTGGTTGCCGAATATGACCACATACTGTGTACCGTTGGTTGCTGGTAATTTAAGGACAAAGTTACCACATTAACTGCAATTCATCACATTTCTTTGACAGCCTGTGTACACTGGCAAGCATCTTCCCATCTTTCTCTCTTTTGTTTTTAATCTGCATGAATGCTTCCTAGCCAATTCATCTTTTAAATGGAAGAAAACATCATAGGTTCTGTTTTGATCATGAAAAATAAAGGCCATCTTTGTTATCTCATTGCCATAATCAGATCCAGACAATGTGTTTTGATAACAAGTGGATGAATGGTGTTTGAAAGGGATGAGGTGATTTACAGCTCAGTGTTCTATTTTATCCACCTAATTAAACCTGTTTTCCCACTGAGCATTTTTTTCCCCACTGCTTTTGTGTCATTTTTATTTTCATGCTGTCGCTTGTTATTGATGTCTTTGCTACTTGTTTAAGCTGCATGATGTATGTTAATTCTCCAGTGCCAGTAATTAATGACTCTCTTCAGAGGTACTGGCTGCTCACATTAATAATGTTGCTTTTCAATAAAGTTGGAAGGAGATACACAGGATTACATAAACAAAAAGGAAACCATAAATGGTGCTTTTTCATATATTGGGTAACATTTTACAACATAGAGTAGTGTTATTTTACTGGATGAATCAGGTAATAAAACCCACTGCTTTATACTTGTAGGTATGATGGAAGAAAACAAGATGAGTCGGAACAACTTAGTAACAACTGGGAATCACTCTAAGTAGTACTGTAAATACTAGGTTACGGTTACAGTGCTATAAATGAAAATTAAATAAAGGGAACACAATCTTGTGTGCCTTATTCCACATTAAAAATTAGCTATTTGATCCACCTACTTACAGTCATATATATATATATATATATATGTATAGGGAGGGAGGGAGGGAGGGAGAGAGAGAGAGAGAGAGAGAGAGAGAGATCTCGCCACAGCATTTCAATTGGATTGAGGTCGAGACTTTGAGTGGACCATTGCAAAACCTCAATTCTTTTCTCTTTCAGCCATTCTGGCTGACTCTAGAATACTTTGGTATGCAAGTGAGTTCAAGGTTGACTCAGAGGCTGCAAGGAGCCCAGTCCTGTGGCTGCAAAACAAACTCAAACCATCACCCCTCCACAACGGTGCTTGACAGTTGGCATGAGGTGTTTGTGCTGATATGCTGTGTTTGGTTTTTGCCAAATGTGTGCATTATGGCCAGAAATCTCCACTTTGGTCACATCTGTCCTGGGAAGATTAGCAACCATCTTGAATGTTTTCCACTTGAATAATCTTTCTCATTGCAGAATAAAGGACATCAGATTGTTTGGAAATCATCTTACAACCGTTCCCAGACTGATGGGCAGCAATGATTGCTTCTAAGATCAATGCTGGTGTCTTTCCTCCTTACCATTGTGTTAATACACACCTTGAAACTCTGGACCAGCAGACTGCCAGAATATCTGCTTTTACTGAGGTAGTCACACTGGCTGATGATCAACTAATCAGGTGCATTTGATTAGCAGCACCTGGCTGCTATTTATACTTTTGCTTCCTATGGAAGCAGTAAGGGTGTGTTAAATTTTTTACTGACTGCTTCAACATTTCGGTTAGTTTTTGTTAAATAAATAATATGGTGCAATATATGGTGCAAAAAGAACAAACAGGTGCACAGCCTAAATATCAGCTAAATTCTAAATCTGTTCACAGACTTATTTTGGTGCATGATTTGATTTGATTTGATTTAGAGGAAATTCAAAAGAGAAGAATGTCTGTTTGCAGCCAGTAAAGCTATGACAAAGAGCCATAATGGTGACTGAACAGAAAAACAATGAGACAGAGGCATGCCGTGCTCCAGTTTGTTAGAGGAAGTTGGAGTTGCTCTTCTCATCTTACGGAAGTGATCCTTTAAAAACAAGGGGAATCGAGAACACTACTACCTGATACGTATTAAGTGTCTTGCTGGTGTGCAGATATCAATTGCAAGTATTACAAATCTGGTTTTGTAGCTATCAAAGTTCTCCTCAAGTGCTTTGAGACAGCTGTTTATAAGTATAGAGGTAATAAGTGTTTCATTTGAGGGAACATTAGGTCAAAAGATGTGGCTTTTCTTATATGAATTTTTAAGCAATCTCATTTTTAACAGTATATGGTTTTAGAAGGCTCTCTTCCAGGAAGGAAAGGATCATCTTCTTAAGCATCTGGAAAATCTACTGTCAGTATATGTCTCTCCACCTAAGTATTAAACCAGCTACTGGGTGTGACAATTTGACACATGTTATCTGCTGTTTGGGAAAGCGATCCTGGAAAAAGTTGCCTGAGAATAACCAACTGAAACAGCAGACTGCGGTTGCAGAGGGATTACAATATGCAGTAACAATGGGTGCATTTTTTCTAATGGAAAACAAGAGTTGTTTGTGTCACGTGTGTGTTTCAGTGATATAGGAAACCTTGTTTTTTGTGCTGCTTGTATTTTATTTAGCCCATTCTTGTATATTTTGCACAAAACACCAAAGATTTGAAACTTAAGGAGCTGTAAATTGTAATCCAAGAAAATGCATTGGCAGTATATTCTTGAAAAGGAAATGAATACTCTCTTAAATATAAGAAATACACTGTATGGACGAAAGTATTGGGTCATGCCTCTTCATCACTGAATTCAGGTGTTTCATTCAGTCAAAATGCCACGGGTGTGTAAAATCAAGCACCCAGCTGTGGAGTCTGCTGTTACAAACATTTGTAAATAAGAAAAAAAGAGCTCACTGAATTCAAGTGTGGGATTTTAAATAGGAAGCCACTGTGGGAACAAGTCATTCTTTCTTCTTCTTCTGCTTATCCAATTCAGGGTCGGGGGAGGCGCTGGAGCCTATCATAGCTGTCATAGGGCAAAAGGCAGGGTACACCCTGGACAAGCCACCATTCTGTCGCAGAGCCAACACAGAGAGACAACCAACCATTCACGCGCACATTCAGTCAATTTAGAATCGCCAATTAACCTAGCCCCCTTTTCATGTCTTTGGACTGTGGGAGGAAGCTGGAGCACATGGAGCGAACCCATGCAAGCACGGGGAGGACATGCAAACTCCGCACAGAAGGGCCTAAGCTGGCTGGCTGTTGGATTTGAACCTGGACCCACTTGCTGTGAGGCAACAGTGCTAGACCCCATGCCGCTGTGCTGGATTTAGAATAGGTGGGGGACAAGTCAGTTTATGAAATTCCTCCCTTCCTAGATATTCCACAGTCAACTGTAAGTGGTATTTTTGCATTGTGGAAGTGTTCAGGAACAACGGCAACCCAGAATGCGCAAAGTTACAGAGCAAAGTTCCTGAGTGCTGAGGTGCATAGTGCGTAAAAGTTGCCAACACTCTGTTGACTCACTGACTTTGGAGTTCCAAATCTTGCCTGGCATTAACATCAGTACAAAAACCGTGCATCAGAAGCTTCATGGCATGGATTTCCATAGTCAAGCAGCTGCATGCAAACCTTACACAAGCACAATGGCAAGTGTTGGGTGGAGGGGTGTAGAGCATGTGCCACTGGACTCTGGAGCAGTGGAAACATGTTCTGTAGAGTGATGAATCACGCTTCTCTGTCTGGCCAAGAGAACATTACCTATCTGACTGCATGCACTGTGCCCTGCTGTAAATTTTGGTGGAGGAGGGATAATGTTATAGGCTCGTTTATCTGGCCTGGGCCCCTTAGTTCCGATGAAGGGACTCTTCAAACCTCAGTGCTTCAGTTTACCAAGACATTTTGGCTTACTTACTTGACTTGACTTAATCCACTTCATCCCATGGGGAACACAGGGTGACCACAGTGGCTTTCCATCTCTTCCTATCCTTGGCTAAGGTCTTGGTTTCTCCTCATGTTTTCCCAATTTTCTGGAGATCAGAGGCTAGTTCTCTGCACCAGGTGTTTTGGCCTGCCTCCCTGGGGATCCCAATCTAGTGTCTGTCTGGTTATGTCTGAATTGTTTTTTTTCGCAGAGCGTGAGAAATCCATTTCCACCTAAGTGTTGTGATTGTTCAGTTTATTGGTTCTTGTTTTGTCCTCTTCCATAGTTCGTTGTTACTGATGGTGTTTGGCCACTTTATTCCAATAATGTTTCGTAAATTTGTGGGAAAAGTTTGGGTAAGGCCCTTTTCTGCTCTAGCATGACCGTAACCCCCTGCACAAAGCAGTACACATAAAGGCATTAAAGCTTAATGTCTAGGTGGCCCAATACTTTTGTCCACATAGTATAGCCCTTGTTGAGGTCAAGTTAAAAAAAAGAAAAATCTTGTTATATCTGGTAGCAGATGAGGAAAAGGTCACGTGCCCCTTCATGTCCACAGAAACTGACGTTCCTCTCAGCTGTCAATCATCCTCCCCTGCAGACACCGCCTCCTACGGAAATACAGGAGGTCTTCGGACACGTGATTGCTTCAGTATGGCGGATTTTTTTCTTTTTTTTTTGTTTTTTTTTTTTAACAGTACTGACGGGTCGTAAAACCCTGGACCGTGGATGCTTTTGAGACTTTGGGAGAACACCAGCAGTTTGCTGCGGAGACTGCGGAGTTCAGGTAGTGTTTGTGAGACGTTTAGCGGCGCAGGACTCCAGAAGTTGCCGATGTTTATCTCGGAGGTTGTTGCTCTCTCCGCCCGGCGGAGTTGGTGTCCTGTGGTTGCTCGCTGTATTGGACTTTTCTCTCTCTCTCTCTGTGAGCTTGTGTGGTGTTTTACGGTTCACTTGTTGCGCAACAGACATATTGCTGCTCGGCTTGTCGTGGGTTCTAAATAAGAGCGGTCGATGTGCGTCGCGCAGTATTGTTGCTCGGCGACTTCAGCCGTTCAGTTTCTCTGTAGAGTTGAAAGTGGTCCTGTTGGAACAGCACGCTGTTATTAACGTTAACGGTTTTGTGTGTGTGTGTGTGTGTGTGTGGGGAGGGGGGGGGGGGGGGTTGTTGGCCCC
>VUQH01074612.1:0-15799 GCA_015106775.1 Etroplus canarensis
ACTCCTTCTGACCTTATCTATACTTCTCCATCAACACTCTCAAAGCAAACATTGCATCTGTTGGACTTTTTCCTCGGCATGAAGTCATACTGCTGCTCGCTGATGGTCACCTCTCTTCTTAGTTTGGCTTCAACAACCCTCTCCCATATCTTCATAGTATGGCTCATCAACTTGATCCCTCTGTAGTTACTGCAGCTCTGCACATCACCCTTATTCTTGAAGATCGGTACCAGTGCACTTCGTCTCCATTCCTCAGGCATTTAAAATAAGTCAAAATCAAAATATAAATCAACACACACCGTAACAAAACTAGACAGATAGATTTTTCATGTTTCTATCTTTGAGGCAAAAATAATGAGGATATAAAGCCTAAAACTAGTTTTTGTTACACAGTATATTAAATTTTACTGTCTCTTGGGCATCAGTGCTACATCACAGCAAAACAGGACATCATTTACAGTCAGGGTAGAGAACAAAACAAGAGAGGGGAACCAGCTGCAAGGACAAACTTGTATTGCACATGTACTTCACATAAACAACAGTATCACACTGTACCCACTGGATAAACAGAAGAGTAAGTTTATCAACCTGTGGTTTTGTGCTGCTGTGGAGCGTTAGTAAAGTTCAAAGGTGGGAGGAGACTTACTTGCATATGACGCTTCCTCTGGACCTGCTGTGGCAGGGTTTAATCTGCAGGGCACAGGCCACGGCCTTCCACATGTCATGCTGACACGTCCGTATGTCCAGCACGGGGATGTTCATGAACGGCATCTTGATGGTCCCGTTGAACCACAGCTTGATGTCGTTCATGGCGCCCTGGTCTGACTGGACATTACAGCTGCGGAAAAGCTCTGTGGGTCTGTGCGCAGACACACACACACACAGAACGGAAGTTAGAAGAAAAAAATCAATTTGTAAAGAAAGAGTGAAATGAAAAATAAAGTAATCAGCTGTCTTGCTGGCAGCTGTAGCTGTCTGCTCTGGACTTCGTTAAGAGGCAGTTAAAGTCTTCTGAATAACAGGAAACGAGTTTTCACTGCATCAGCCCACAGACACTGCATCCACACAAACACAGCGTCCACAGACCCAACACCCACAAACAAAATGCTCACACACACACAATGCCAACAGACACAACATTCACAGACCCAACACCCATAGACATAACGCCCAAAGACCCAATGCCCACAGGTCCTTCTTCTTCTTTGTTTGGCTGCTCCTGTTAGGGGTCACCACAGCGGATCA
The DNA here is from genome assembly GCA_015106775.1 of Etroplus canarensis. NCBI lineage: Eukaryota > Metazoa > Chordata > Actinopteri > Cichliformes > Cichlidae > Etroplus > Etroplus canarensis. Next base: position 1,246 of record VUQH01074612.1, read on the forward strand.
TCTGCCTTCATCTCACCCTATCCCTTGCATCCTCTCCCCTCACACCAACCCTCTGCATGTCCTCCTTCACTACACCCATGAATCTTTACTAGATTATAACTTGGCTTAACACTAAGTGTTAAATTATTGTTGACATTTAGTTGGGCTTTAAAATCTGTTGACTTTTCATACAATTTACAGTCCAGTGGTTTCAGACATGAAAAAACCTTTAAGCCTTTGGAAAAAGACTTTTGAAAAGTAATGTTATTACACTTACCCTTATTTCTCCACTATCAATTTATCTTAAGGATGAGTATTTAAAACTTAAATCAAAATATATGTGTGTTTTATTTACAGTGTCCTCATAAAGATTAGAGTTTTTAATATATAAAACTAGCAAGTTCTCAGTTTTAGAATCAGCCTTTTAGATAGTCCTTCAGTATTATTGTGACAGTCCTAAGTATAGCATCAGAAGTGTCTCACTCATCTCAGAGGTATTTTTATAGGATGACTTGCTGTGAAACAGCAGTGTCATTTCATTTCACGACTGAATAGATGCTGATACTGACTCTTAAGCTCCCACAATATAGCAGTGTAGATCCAGATAAGACTTCAGCACATGATGCAGTGCAGTTTTATACCACACCGATGCTTGCTAATCCCACCTGTCACTATTAAGGTTCCATTTATTATCACACCTTCCAGCTCCTCTTTTCTCAACCACTGAAGTGAAGGATCTAAATCTTGTTCATGTCTTTTCACACCCAATTAACTCTTGGAGGTTGAATGTGCCCTTTTGACCATACTATGCTACCCTGAGATATTTCCTCCCCACTGCATGACAAGAATAGAACTGTTGCCAACTGCAGTTTCCTTGGTAGTCTTTGCCAACATGCAGAAAACAGTGACACTACTTATGTGCACAACAAATTGAAAGTAGTGCACTGATATCCCATGTTTCAAAGTTTTATATTCCAAAGCACAATACTGAAAATGTATGTGAAAAATCTCATTTTTGGAAATGTACATCAAATGTTATCTGATATTTTTTGTAAATTTGAACTAAACATTATAATACATTACTATATAGAAACAGCATCTGCACTATTAGCACTGTCTAATGATTAACATAGAGAATGGGACTTTCTTATGGGTTATGGCAAAGTTATATGAAATTTAACAGTCACTGCTTTATTACAAAAAATATAGCATAATTACCTTATTTCTGTTCTTTGCTTACGCTTCCCTGCAAACATACAGGTAACCAGTGGTTTACTTTGTGGGCGATCCATTGTTTCATACAAAATAATTGTAAGCATATTATGCACCCGTTAACACAGACGGTACATCTGTGCATAATTTATCACTGACAAAGCAAGCATGGTCTATTTACATCATCTATTCTTCCATTACATGATTACATTTAAACCAAAACTAATGCTGATCACAATTATTCCCATACTGATTTAACATAAATACACAGCACACAATTGACCCAGAGCAAACATTGCATTTACCTTCATGCAGTTGTCTAACAACAGACACACTTAACATATTTCTCCTCCTCTGTCACTTCATATTATTAGACTACTTAAAATGAGATATTTCAAACAAATAGAGTTGAATTCTTAGATCTGTGTAGTTAATCTCTTCTTAATTAATACTGATATGGTTGACTTGCTGCAATATACCTGCAGTACCTCCAGAATCATTCGTGCTAGCTGAATATGGTTTAATTAATAAAAGTATGATAGGAAAATAGAACCATCTGTATCCCTCTTGCGTCTCACATACTGTAACAAAATTGAAAAGTAGCATCCACATCATAAATTGCTGTGATTTTGCTCTTTCTTGATTAAAACTTTATACTATCTATAAAGTATATTTACAGTAGGTAGTAGATCAGCAGAACATATCCTTAGCTCTTTAAAAGGGTTTAATCAACGTGGAATTTAAGCACAAGCAAAGGGATTAAACAGTAGTCTCACCCTCAATATCTTCTTAGAAAAATAAGTTAGTTGAGACTAAATCTATATGTTCAGTGCAAAAGTCAATGAAGAACATAATTTCCACAATACCTTCACACATACCTCACAGGAAAAAAACAATCCGAGGGAATCCCATCTTCTTTCTGCTATCAAGCAAGGGATGAATTACCTTACATTTTTTGTACTGACGCAATAATAAAACTGAACTCATTATTGGAACCAAATCAGGGTCCTAATTTAGTGACATCTGAAATGTTTGCTTAAGTGTCACTGAATTGACTGACATTACTTGATTATGTTTTTCCTTAATCAAGTCACCCCATTGTTGACATCCAAGTACCAAATACAGCTGTAACAGACAACTGACCCACCTGAAAACTTAAATCCACTGATACAACTACACTAAATAATGGGAGAATTAAATGAGCAGGAACTGAGTGGCCTCTCAGAGCAGTGCTCTTGATGACAGTGACCATTCAACTTCATTAGGCAGTATCGACACATTTATACCAAACTTAATCTCCAAGCAACAGTAGTGTCAGTTAGCCTTTTAGACAGCGTCGATGGGATTCCATGCCTGGTCACCTCAAGTAATAGAAGAACACATGAAGAACTAACACACTACAGATGTACCTCAGTCAATGATTTTTGAAGTGTAATTTCTCTCTATTGGTCATGACGACCCAGAGTGCAAATAAATTCTTCCAGAAAGAAACAATGTGGAGCGCTCATCTTTGCAGGAGCAGCAGAGTAGCTTTTTCTTCTGGCACAGGGAGCTTAAGTCAAACTGAAATTTTGTAATTACCTATAACCCATGTGCACATTGTATTTAGTATGTTTTTAATCTTTAACCTGTAGCTTTATAATTTGAAGAATACCAAATGCCTAATGGAAGTAAAATAATTTATATTTTCTCCACAGAAGATGTTTACTGAAAAGCTGCCATGACTTGGACAGGTTTGAAATGTTCTAAGATGAAGCATCAGTATTGTAGATCAATAATGGCTTATTTTTTTGTGTTTTCCAAAACAAAGGTTTAGAAGCCCAAAGTCATAATAACGATATTATAAAATGTATAGGGCATTCAAGTACACATTTTATGAGGGAGGTTGCATGAAAAAGACTCATCCATTTTGTTGAAGTGTACTTTTTCACTGAGCTGAATCCACAAAAATTGCTCAAGAAGCTAAAAAATAAAAACTTCTTAAAAGATTCAGAAAATGGTGACCATGATGTGGCCTATGAGAAATCACTGCACTGTGATGTAATTGCCCAACTGCGCCAATTTACCACCTCCAGACAAGAAACCTCAGACTTCATGGCAGGATGATCAAAGCTGCCACACTCTCCAGTGTTTCCTCCACACAGAGCTCTTCCAAAGAGACTTGTTTTTTGTCTTTCATCTTTCAATTGAGATTTCCTTCCTTTCTCTGCTTTCAACGGTCTACTCTTTTTCTCATGGATCAAACACGAATAATAAATATATAAATATTTATATACCTATATATTGGAGAAGTCTTCATTGCATAAATAATGATGTTACTATGGCATTAATTAATATTTCTGTTGTGCTCTGTAGTGCATCTGCATGTGGAATGGAATGCAACTGCTCCAGTTATCTATCTATCTATCTATCTATCTACCTACCTACCTATCTATCTATTTACGATTCTGATTTCATTATCTCTCTAGTTTCTGTCATCTTTTTCATTCTGTTCCTGACAGAATGTTCCAGAGCTCTATTTGTTGTAGTTATGTTTTGCATTCCTTCCCTATCTCTTGTCTTTTAAGCTATGTTCACTCTGCAGGCAAATATGACCCAAATCCGATTGTTTTGCCCAAATGTGACCCAAATCTGATTCGTCTATGATAGCCCGAACTGCCCAGATCCAGTTTTTTCAGAAAGGATTTAGGCCACTTCCATATGTGGTCCTAAATCAGATACATATCTATGTTTTTCAAAGCTTCCTCAGTCTGAACAGTTATGTCACATTTCATCCAAATTTTACTTCACTGAAGTGAGACAGATGCCATAAATCTATGCCGGAGGAGGCGAGACGCAGCAAGATCAAAGATCAACAATGCACAAAATAGCATGACAGACAGCATTGATGGCGCTACTCAGTGGAAAGAAAGTGACGTTTTACTCACACACTCACATTTACTTCCATAAACACAGCGTGCTGCGTGTGACGTCATGCTTTCTCCTGTGCATGCACGTCACTTCAGGGTCAGAGACTGTTAACTCTGGAGTCTGATGGTGGTCACATTTAAATTATTATGTGAATGACCACTCGAAAAAATTGTATCGCAGTGAAAAATCGGAATTGCCTGCAGTGGGAACATAGTCTTCCTTATGTGGTCCTAAATCGGATACATATCCGATGTTTTTCAAAGAATGGCCATGTTGCATTTCATCCTACTTTTAATTACTGAAGTAAGATAGATGTCAAAATTCTGCATTGGAGGAGGTGGGGCGTGGCAAGCTCAACTGTAAAAAATGGACCAAACAAGCATGACAGACACCGTTGTTGGAGCTAGTCCTTGGAAAGAAAGTGAGATTTAACTCACATGCTATCTGTAGCATCGGTATTTAATTACATAAACACTGTGTGTTCACACGTCTGTCTCTGTGTATGCACATCACTTCAAGGCAGTAGACTGTTCACATTGGAGCCTGATGGTGGTCAAAAATAACGTATCTTAATCGGAAAATTGGTATTGAGCATGAAGTCCTGCAGTATGAACGCAGCTCCAGTCACCCTGTGCTTAGTTTGCCTTTGTGCTTCTCCGCTTGTGTTCATGTCATCTGTCGAGTTCAGTGTCATGTCTACATTCTCAATTATGTTTCTCACTTCCTGTTTTACTTTGATACCAGTTATGTTCCATGTATTGTGCTCAGTTTGGCTTCCTGTCCTTGATTGTTGCCACCTGTGCTCTTTTCCCTCCTGCTGCATGTTTATCATTAGTCTATGTGTATATATAGTCCTGCCCTGCCTTAGTTGCTTATCATATGGTTAATGTTGTCTCCTGTGGATCAGTGCATGTTCCAGTTTTTCATGGTTGCATGCCTGATTTATGCTTTTTGGACTTTTAAGGATTTTCAATGACTTTTGTGGCTCACTTTAAGTTTCCTCATCTTGCCTCCTGAGGTCCTGCATTTGGGTCCTGACTCTCCACACAAACAGAGCCATGGCAATAGTATCCCCAAGCATAAATTAACTGTTATTTGCCCTATGGTATGCCTGGATAATTGTTTTCAGCCATGTTCTGTTCACTGAAAAACAAAGCAGAGTTATTTGAACACAGTGAGTTGCATTTATTTAGATGTTGATGAACAATATAATTTCGGCTGAATAACTCAAAATAAGAGTTAAATAACTCATAAAAACTCCCCAGTCATCTTTCCATACAGCCAGGTATGATGAAAAACTTCTGAGAGAAAGTCCATAAAAATCAAAAGTTTACACTAAATTTAAATTTGGCCAATATCACATTCAAGTTTATCTTCTTGGGCATCTCTGTGCAGTTGCTATTTTTAGGTCTGTCAGCAGAACTGCCTTTGCAGTGGGTACTGGATCTCCGTCAGTATGTGAAAATGGTTATCCTTCAACTTGATTTTCAACTGGAGAAGGTTGCAGGAAAAAGAATATGTTGAGCGGGCTGGTGGAGTTGGAGATTGTGTTAGCATGGCCCAAAAACTTTTTCTTTATTTGCTTTGAGTCTCGCACATGATTACACTGTGGCAAGGATCAGAATTTGGGTCATTTCCTCTGAATATTTCCACCTCCCAGATGCCTCTGGGCATTAGAATAGACAGTCTCATCTTTGAGACCAATTCACGGTGCACAAGCCAATGAATATTAAAATAATAAAAGTACATTTTAACAAATGATGAACAGTTTTCTACTCTCACACTTCACCAGACCCATTGCCTTTCAACTTGGAAACTGGACTTTTTGACAGAACACTGCTGAAAACTGCTCTGTCATAGCAAGAGACCCAGCTCTCATTACTATCAGTAATCCTTCACACTAAGTTTGGGTGACTTTGAAGCAGCTGACATTTGCTTTCTGCACAAGTTTGAGGTCAGTGGTGAAATTGCAGAGCTCATAGTTCAAGTGGTTAGAGTGGGTCTTCCAGGGAGTCATCTAAAAATAGCGGCAGTGCTGAAAGCTTTCTCGATATGCATGAGAAGATAACCTGTATTGGTTATTGGCCAAAGTTAAATCAGGTAAGACTGGATTTTTGAGGACATGTTCTCAGAACTTTTTGATCACGCCTCTTATGTGCACCTATGCTACACTGACAAAAAAGAAAGATTGTGCCTCGCATTCTTCCCTTTTCATAGCCCTCCTCCTCCTCTCTCTGACATCTATCTCCTCCCCAGACTAAGGGACCTACCAAGGAAGGCGAAGAGCTATTATTGCTACCCTTTTTTCATCTTAACTATGATGCTTAAGCAAGCATCAGCATTAATCAGACAGAGAGAGAGAGGGTGGGAGACAGCGAAGCAACAAAGAGATCAGACCTGAGAATACACAGAAAAGGCCACCAAGTGGACTACAAATCACCCTCTTATCTCTGAGATGAAAGACTTGTTTTCCTTCAGCCAGTAAACACAATTATGCATCTGAACACACTCTCAGAAGATCATTCAAATACAAATCTTCTCCATCTCTAATTACTGTATGTATAATATAAGCAGATAAAAGCAATGTCCAAACAGTCTGGCAATCTATTACATTCTTGGCAAACAATAACAAAATATGCATCACCTTATTTAAAGGTAGCCTAAACCCAATGTGAAAGAATTTAGTGATATATAGAGATACAAATGACAATAAAGGTGATATACAATCATACACATGGCGCAGGGATGCTGCCACCAAAGTTAAATTTTACATGACTTCAAGGCACATTTTTATAAGTGGTTAACACTTTGCCTAAATATGTTTTGCTGTGATTCTGTTTCAGGATCATAAATATAGATTAGCAATTTGCACACTAGCTGTATTAAATGAATGTACAACTTGAAGAGACAGAGCACCAGCCTGGTAAATGTCATATGCTCTCCAATAGTGAATATTTTATTTATATGTGTCTTATAAGAGATGTATGTTATTTAGAATGGCGTCTTATAAGACATCGATCACACAGTTTATAAAATGTAGGCACTGACTTTTAGGGGTTTTTTCAAGTTCCCTTTCATTAGCACAATAGTTCTCAAACTGTGGAGCAAAAATAATGAGAGTTTTCAGATACTACTGCACTGACCTTTGTTTATGTAAAAATGCACTTTTGTGTTGTTAATGATTGACAAAAATGTGTGTGGCTTGAAATTTTTTCAGTACATATGAACTTTTTTTTAAAAATTCACAAAGTTGAATATGAGGACATTTATGTTGCTAAATTGATACTGGTAATGCTGGAAACATTTCTCTTCACTGTGAGTTAATTTGAAAAAAATGGACACACTAAAGTTTTATTTGCATTACCTGATTTTTCTCCAGTACCTTCATTCATGTCATGTGCTGAGCATGGGCTTTTCATTATCTCTGCTCAAACACTGATACAGTAAAGTAACATAATTTCTTGAGGGGCAAAAAGTAATGGTATTTCTTTATTAACTGTTTTTCGATTTAAATGAAGCATGGCATTATCTTGTGTTCAAACAAACCTTCCACACACATCTCTCTTTTCAAAATTTAACATGTATAAATATATACACAAATTCCAAAAGAAACCCTCATTAATAAAGCACACAGCCCTACAGTTTCAAGAGATTTCCAAAGAGCTGTGTGAGCAACTGCACACTGCTCCTCAGAAGTCCCAAACTTAGCTACACTCTTCAACTGTTCAAAAAAAGTAGGTCACTCTTAACGTACACATATCCGTGGCAACTGTCAAGATATGGAAAGCCATTCTATTATTTATTAGCTAAGTTTAGACTATCAGGAATTAACATAACAGATACATTACAAATGAAAAGGAATTTAAGGTATCTTTAACTGGAATTGTGATAATTCAGAATTAAATTGAAGCTGTCTGAAACTTCAGTCGCCATTTATCTGTAATTCAAATTGTGGTTATTGTGAGTGAATTATGCTGTCTGTAGCTGAAGTGCAGATATCTACAACGAGAGATTCCATACATATATGAATATGACAAACGAGACATCATTTCTGCCTGCAAGAATGTTGTTCTTAAGATCGTAAATGACAACTGTGAATTAAAAAAATGCTTTTGAGGATATCTTAAATATGTTATGTATGCATTCGAAAGAGAATAAGGACACCAAGGACACAAGCTGTTATTTTACAAATTATAACTTTAATAAAGTCAGAAGATTGTGGTTTAGGGGGACATAGAATGTTTCCAACAATTTTTTTGTGTGGTTGTTCACATTTTAATCTAAATGCCACCCCCACCAGACTCTAGTGTGAACAGTCTCCAGCCCTGAAGTGAAACACCTGTGCAGAAGAAAGCATGCCATCACACACTGCATGCTGTTTACAGAAGTAAACACACATGTCAGCCTATCAGTAAAACTTCACTTTCTTTCCAGTGACTAGCTTCATCAACAGTTTCTGTCATGCTTGTTTTGTGCATTTTGACATTTGATTTTGCCGTGTCCCGCCTCCTCTAGCACAGAATTATAACGTCTGTCTCACGTCAGTGACGGAAAAGTTGGATGACATGACCATTCAGACTGAAGAGTCTTTCAAAAATGTCAGACGTGCATCCGATTTAGGACCACATATGGAAGTGGCCTGAATCTGATCTGGAAAAACAATTGGATCTGTGCTGTTCAGACTGTTACAGACAAATCAGATCTAGGTCACATATGGGCAAAATAATTAGATTCAGGCCACTGTTGCCTGCATTGGGAATGTAATGTTAGTCCCTTCACACAGACAGTGAGGATAAGACGCAAAGAGAGAGGGGCAACAATCATTTAACAAAATTAGGCATAGCCTGGCCAGCTTGGAAACTTCTGTGAGGAGTTGTATGTTCTTTCCATTGCATTTGTTCACTCCAGGTTCTCTGGCTTCCTCCCACAGTCCAAAGACATAAAAGGGGCTAGGTTAACTGGAGGTTGTGAATTGACCGTAGGTGTGAATGTGCACATTAATGCTTGTCTCTTTCTGTGTTGGCCCTGCGATGGAGTGCTGGCCTGCCTAGGGTGTACCCTCCTCTCGTCCTATGGCAGCTGAGATAGTGTCAGCTCCTGCCCCACGCCTCCCCCCCACGGCCACAGAAGAAGATGGATGGATGGATGGATGGATGGATGGATGGATACAGTCAAAAAACCAATGTCAGTCAAATATGTTGGAAACAGCTGCATCATAAGTTATAAATATATGTACATATATTTTAACAGCACGTTAAAATTAACATAATGTGCTTTGTCCTTAACTAGACAAGCATTGTGTAAGATTTTAACACATCATTTTCGAGTGTGTAATGAAAACTTTTCACAAAGTCAAAGATCAGTGTCTTTTCGAATACTAATGGTACTTTGTTCTTCATTTGCACATCCATTTTGCTGCCTCTCCCAAACAAACTGAAATGTGTTTGGTTTGGGCAGCTTCTCACCTCAGCATTAAACATCCCTCCCCTCTCAGTTTCTCCAGCCGGGTGACACCTTACAACACTCCTATCCAGCATGGTCTAAGCTCACCATTTGAGCTTCCATTAACACTGAACTGTGAAGAGACCCAAGGCCAGCTAAAAATCATGGGCATTCAATTCATCCTCTCTACATGTGCCATTGAAAAACCAAGCCTCTGGGGTGAGCAGCCAGCTTCTTTTTCAATGTGTAATCTCTCTCATATGTTAGGGCAGGCAAGCTACCCACGTCTCCAACACCATCTCCCCTTGAGTGAACAGACTGAAATGTAGGAGGCGTGCTTGACTCACAGTGTTCACTTTAAAAAATGTTCCTTGTTACTCAAGTGGTCAATGGACTGACTCAGGAAAGGTAGATGTAGAAAAACTGCCCCTCATGCAAGTCTAATCTAAAGCACTGGTTCGGTGACAAATGTGTTTAAAACAACAGCTCAATAAATTATTGCACAAAGTAAATTCTACTAAGATCTCAGTCTTTCTTGTGCAACTTTCTGTTGCCTTTGTCTTGGTTATTTGTTATTAACAACCAGGGTGAAATACCTGTATTCCTTTGTGCAAGAGACAACTGTTTCTAGTGGTGATAGTAACTTATAAGTATGTGTCTGGGAACAGAATTATTGAAAATTACATGAGGTGGTGGAAAGGTGACTCATTTGATGCAAGTAAAAATGGACTGCTCACACACTATACAGAAAAAGTAAAAGTAAAAGTAAAAGTATTGGACTACCTACACGTCTACAGGAGCTTTGATGATATCACATTCTAAATCCATAGACACTAATAGGGGACTTGGTCTCCCCTTTGCAGCTATAATAGCTTCTTGTCTTCTGGGAAGGCTTTCTGCAAGATTTTTCTGTGTGTCTGTGGGAACTGTTTGCCATTCATCCAGAAGCGTATTTGTGAGGTCAGACACTGCTGCTGAATGAGAGAGCCTGGCTCACTATCTCCATTACGGTTCTTCTGAAAGATGACGGATAGGGTTGAGGTCAGGGCTCTTTGCAAGTCAGTCAAGTTCTTCTACACTAAACTCATCCGACCATGTCCTAATGGACCTTGCTTTGGTCACTGAGGCAACACACATTTTTCACACTCCTGCTGTCTGGCAGGTGTTACATGAATGTGAAAGCAAGGATAACCAGATGAAACAACAGTTTCTATCCAGTAGGGCATCAGACTACTTAATCACTGACTATTGATTTGAAATCATCTGTCTCAGTACCCCTTGATAACTGTTCTGCATATTTTGAATTTTTGAATACTTAAACAATATATCATCTCAATGCTGTAGCTGCACATATCCATGACAATGCAACAATGTACATATCTTTACATTTTTACATGTTTATACAATATGAACAATATTTGCACAGTCTTACCACTGTGACAGTATAACACATATTTACCCTCTACCCCTTTTGTACATAATACTTACTGTATTTTATTTTGTTAAACTTATTTATTTCAGTTAGTTGCTTATTTTACTTGTGTGAAGGGAACTCTCAAAGTAAGGATTTCATTACTCAGTGCAACCACTGTGTTTTTGCTGTGTACATGACAATAAACTTCTTGAATTTTGAATCTTAAAAGTCGAAACCATAGGATTGTCCAGAATAATAAGGTGAAGCTTTAAGATTTCCCTTCACTGGAACTAAAGGGTCAACCCTGGAAAAACAACCCCATAGCAATAGCCCTCCTCCTCCAAACTTTACAGTTGGCACAGTTCAGTCTGGCAGGTAATGTACTCCCAGACTTTTCCATCAGAAATCCAGACAGACAAGCATCATGTTCAACATTCCATAAAACATGTTTCCACTGTTCCGGAATCCAATGGAGGTGTGCTTTATACTACTCCATCTGATGCTTGGCATTGTGCTTGGTGATTGATGTAAGGCTTGTATGCAGCTGCTCAGATATGGAAACCCATGTCCTGAAGCTCCCAGCACATAGCTTTTATTCTGATGTTAATGCCAGAGGAACGCTGCAGTCACTGAGTGTGTTGGTGAATTTTGTGCACTGTGTACCTCAGCACTCTGTATTTTTACATGGTTTGCCACTTAGTTGCTCTGGTTCCTAAAACATTCCACTTTGAAATAATATTGCTTACAGCTGATCATGGAAAAATTTCACCCACTGACTTGTTGCAACAGTGGCATCCTATTACAGTACTGCGCTTGAATTCAGTGAGCTCTTTAGAATGACCTATTCTTTAACAATGTTTGTAAGGGCAGACTGCATGGCTAAGTGCTTAATTTTATATACCTGTGGCAATGGGACTGAAAGGAACACTTCAATTCAGTGATTAAGAGGTGTGGCTCTGTATTTTTGTCCATACGATCAAAGGATGAACACATTTTAGAATTGCAACAGGTCTCACAAGCATAGGCATATGAGTACCTCTAAATAGTCACTAGCCAATAATATGTTCATGTGCACTGATTTTTAATTTTTTTTTTTTTTAATTTTTGACATTTACTATTTGCTAAAATATTTAATCCCATCTCACATTTATTGTGTCTCTTAGGGTTTGTATTTGGCTGAAGTCTCTAAATTTCCTGGGAGAATGTTCATTGCTAGCTATTCTTTGGATATTTTTTTTCTTTGCCTCATTGTATGTGAACTAATATAGTTCTTCTACATACTTAACTATTCCTGGTCTTCCTGTTCTGGATCCCCTTGGATTAAATGAGGTTTGCATCAGGCAGCTTGAAATAGGCCTCAGTCTTGTTAACTTTTTGTGCCTTTCAGTGTTCTATGGAATAAGTTACTGCTTGAAATAAATGAGTCAGCCTTAGCACTCTGTATGATTTAGAGTGTCCCATACCAGTATTGGTCTTTTCTCTTCTTTTTCTGCTCTCCCTTTCATTCCTTTCATACATGATATGTAACTTATGTCAAAGACATGTGGCTCAAAAGTGTCAGCTTTATTCTGTTTCTAAAAATATGTGGTCCCCGGTGCTGTTTTAGCCAACATACTTGTGAGTCAGCAGTTGGAAGTAAACAGAAAAAATGATGGGTTAAATCAATATATCACCAATGGAGCAGTTTATAAACAGAGGTGTGTGTATATATAGAGGTTATGAATCTGATGATGTACACAGAGTAAAGGGCACAGGGAACATATGGTCCCCTGCGGGAAGCTATACTTCTGCTTTTTAAAATATTACTCAATATGTCACCCACTACCTTGCATTTTGGCACAGAGACATGTGCAGCAGACATTTTAAAATTAAGCCTTTTATTTTACTTCCATTCAAAGCACTGTGCAGTGCAACAAATGAGAAGACTTTAATCATTAGAGAACCTAACCAATAGAAATATGACACATTTCCCCCATTGCACAGCAGATGTTCAGTGCACAGGAACACATTTTACAGGGGATAATTAAAGTAAGAAAATACCTTCCATCAATAATAGAGCAGAGAGCTTTAGGTTTACTCAGTATATCCATTGGTAAGCAGATAGAAGTTGTATATAGCAAGGAAACCACACAGTCCTTAAATGATCTGAAGTTTTTTTAATTAAAATGTAAATAAACCAAACAACAGTGTATGCTTATCAGCAATTCTAAATGTGTACAACTTCTGTATGAGTGGGTGGTGAGTGTATGAGTGAATGCATGAATGTCTAACATAAAAAAACAAGTAGCCTTGTCAGTCAGTCAGTCAACTAGAGAAAGACGGTAAAATGATTTTGACAGGCTGCTATATAGCCCCCAGAGCCCAGCCAGCTCAGGTGTGCTGCATCTCTAACAAGGTCAGTTTCACCCACCAAGTTCTTGGGGGAAAAAATGGAAGCACAGCTAGGGAAGGAAAACAAGAGGCTGAGGATACATACACATTAGGACTAGACTCTTCTGGATAGAGGCCCTAAGTGTTTTGCCCGGAAATTGTTGGAGCCACTCTTGCAGTTCGGGGTTTACAGGCCCTAATGCTCCCACTATTGGGGCCACTTTGGATTGGACTTTCCACATCAGTTTTGGTTATTCTTTTTATACCAGATACTTCTTAGTCTCTACACATTCCATGTGATGTTACTGTCAGCTGAGAGCGCTACATCTCTTACAGTTTCCTTCTTGTGTTCCTTCTCAACCACCACTGTGTGGCTGCTTAGCCTGTCTAGAACCTGAGGCCCCAACAGATCTTAGCCCTCTTGTTCTCATTCGTTTGAGAATTGTTCTCATCAGTACTTGTGGAATTCTAATCCATATGGCGCATACTATCCACATCTTAGTTATCCTGCTTATTGTATGCTGTCTCAACTCGCATTTTGTATCCTTTTACTGTATGCTTTGCTGTTTCATGTGCATCTTCGTTGTGATATTTGGCTGTGGCTGATCTCCTTGACATAGTGATTTGTAGTGAGAACAGGGAGGAGGTGGAGGAGAGTCTGGAGAGGTGGAGGTATGCACTGGAGAAAAGACAAATGAAAGTCAGTAGAAACAAGACAGAGCACATGTGCATAAATGAGAAGAGAGGCAAGTGGGACGGTGAAGATGCAAGGAGTAGAGGTGGTGAAGGTGGATGAGTTTAAATACCTGGGATCAACCAGCCAAAGCAAATGGCAGAGCACAAGAGAGGTGAAGAAAAGACTGCAGGCCGGGTGGAGTGGGTGAAGACGAGTGTCAAGGGTGCTTTGTGACAAAAGGACAGGAGCAAGAGTAAAAGGGAAGATTAACAAGAAAGTAGTGAGGCGTTCTATGATGCATGGTTTGGAGACAGGGGCACTGAAGAAAAGACATGAAGCAGAGCTGGAGGTGGCAGAACTGAAGATGCTGAGATTTCCACTGGGAGTGAACAGGATGGACAAGATTAGAAATGAGTAAATTAGAGTAAGAGCGCAAGTTGAGAAGTTTGGAGACAAAGTCAGAGAGGCAAGGCTGAGATGGTTTGGACAGGTTCAGAGAAGGGATAGTGGATATACTGAACAAAGGATGTTGAGGATGGAGCTGCCAGGCA